>JAQZBX010030851.1:0-26595 GCA_029593785.1 Cabassous unicinctus
CTAATTTTCCATTAAACAATTAATTTACACCATATTTTTTGTTAAAAAAAAAGAACAATCTTTTATGAGATAAAAAAGTCCTTACTAAAAATTATTTCAAATTTTCCAAAAATTATATTGTATTTTGGTTTACCATATGAGTAATAAATTGTCCATCTAATTTAGCTAAATTAAGCTCCTTCTCTTTTATGTGCATGTTATTGCTAACCACAAACTCTATAAGCAATAAACACGTGCAAAATGTATATGGTCGAAAAAGATATGTCAATGTTTACAGTATGGTTAATATTCAAAGTAAATGCCATGTCCAAAGTGGATAAACTAGGACAAAAGAAGAATATCCATTGTGTAAAAGATATATTATGTGGAATTCTGTGAGCAATAGTTTAGAAAATGCTCATGCCTGTATTCTGCTATGATGAAAATTAAAGTTTTTTAGAAAGCTATGATATACTACCAAATATTATCATGTTTCCAAAGATAATAAAATGCTTACTGAAAATTGATATTAGCTGGTAAAAAATTAGTATTAAACCTTAAGAATAATTAGACTAGCAGAACAACTTCTCATGCTTCAATTATTCAGTGATGTGCTGCCCATATTTTAATATTTTAATCATGTTTGTTCATTCCACCTGACCCTCTTGAGAATAACTAATGCTATCTTTCCCTGTTACCTAAAGAAGAAAAAAGCTGGCTTTAGAATTTTAGATTCTACTTAAAGGCTTAAAGGTTATGAAACACAGACAGCTTTTTAAAAATCTGGATTTTCTAGGTATCTATTAAAGTAAGGAATTAAATTTCGAGTACATGTACTTAAAAAAAGGTTATTTCTGACGTTAAAAGTAATACATGGGCAAGGATCAGAAGCAATCCAATTTTTGTGATGCCACTGCACAATGCTAACATATTACAGCAGTATTTAGTTTCAGTCAAATTTCACAGGAATGATACCAAAAATAGTTAAAAATAATTGAAACTTACAGGAGTTTGTTTTTATTTTTTCTATAAACATCTTAAAAATAGAACATTATTCCTTATTTTGTTGTGTTACATGGATGCATTTAATAA
This sequence comes from Cabassous unicinctus, assembly GCA_029593785.1. Lineage (NCBI taxonomy): Eukaryota > Metazoa > Chordata > Mammalia > Cingulata > Chlamyphoridae > Cabassous > Cabassous unicinctus. Next base: position 1,072 of record JAQZBX010030851.1, read on the forward strand.
TACGTAAATACATTAATAGCTTAATTTAGAGGAAAATACCTATTATTATTATTAATCTGTTATAGTATTTTTTTTAAGATTTATTTATTTCTCCACCGCCCCCTTGGTTGTTTGCACCAGCTATCTGCTCTCTGTGTCTTCTTTGTTTGTTGTGTGCTCTCTGTGTCTCCTCACCTTCTTTTTTTTTTTTAGGAGGCACCAGAACCTAACCCAGGGCCTCCCATGTGGGAGGGAGGTGCCCCATCACTTGAACCACATCCGTTCCCTGCTTGTTGTGTCTCCTCATTGTTTCAGCTTGCCAACCAACCTGTTGCATCAGCTCGCTGTCTTACTGGTCTTCTTTGGGAGGAACCGGGAACCGAACCCAGGAGCTCCCGTGTGATAGGCGGGTGCCCAACTGCTTAAGGCATATCTGCTCCCATGTTATAGTTTTAATAACACATTTGTTTGCTACTTGGCCAAAAAGATTTTTAGAAAACTCTAATGAGAATGGACCCTTTGGGAACTGTAGATTATTACACTTCCTTCTTTTTCCTTCTTTCTTTCCTTAGCTCTCATCATCCTATTTCCTAGAATTTTATCTACTTTATGGAATCTTAAGAAATAGTCCTGATCTATCAATTAATTAAAGATATTTTATGTTTTATAATTTTTAACATTTGCTCATTTCCATATTTCTTAATATATATATAAATTTGAGTCATTCTTATTCTAAAATTTAACATTTCTGAAATTAGGTTTTGCCTTAAAATTCATGTCAAAAGAAACTTTCTACCTTTGAGGGGAGAAAAACATGTGAGTAGCTGTCAATGGTGCTTATGAATATAGTAACTTAGCCATGAGTAGGAAGAATCTGTTCATTTGATTGTCACCACAGTTGACTCATTTTCATTATTTACATTACTACCATCTGTAGTTGAATTTTAACCTACATTTTTATCTATATATGTCTTAGATGTCCTAAAACAAAGATTAATTTATGATACAGTCAAATGCCAGCCAAAGCAATTAAAGCTGGTTGAGTTTGCCAAATATATGGATATAATCACAAAATTTCCAAAGTTAGAAGTGGTGGGGTTGACTGATTAATGACTTGTGACAACTTCTCTATGCTCAAAGCTACTGGCTGATTAGAGGAAGAAGCTAATTTCCGATTGCTCATAAGTAAATGGAGTACTAAGTATAATTAATGGAATGGAAAATGCAGATGAGTCCACTTTAAATTGTACAGTAATCTTAAAGGTAACAAGGTGGCATAACTCATAAATGAGTTACAAAAGTAGTACATCAGTCTGATTCTATGCTTAATTGGCAATGATCAGAAATGATGCCAAAGAATCTTTCATCTTAAAACGGCAATACGTTTTAGCTGTAAAATTTGTGATACTAAGGAAATACACACAAAAGTTTGGGTTAACATATTGTTAGTTAAATGTATGATTAGGTAAAATCATTTACAAAAATATTCATAAAACCACATAAATTATCTATAGACAGTTTATCCATCAAGAAGAGAAATGTACACTCTTAAGATACAATATTATATTTGAGCAGAATTAAATGACTGAAAGCTATACACAATGTATGCAGACTTAAATTAAATAAATGAAAGCTATACATAATGTGTGCAGGAACATAATTATGTGTTTAAAATACATCTTAGAAGATTTTGTACAGTTAGATAACACTTTTAATTACAAGAGAATATATAACTTTTATTGTACAGGGATATGGTCAAACAGAAAGAAGGCTTTACATTCTCTGAATGTGACAACCACTTCCAGCTTCTTATACTCTGAAGTATAAGAAGTATCCTCTGGAGACCAAGGGCAAGGGGAAGAAGAAAATGTGGAACCAGGATTCGTGGGGGTGAAAAGGCCTAGGGTATGTGGCCATTTGTGTGTATGTAATTAAGATTTTACCTTTTCTGAACACTTTTCAATAAAACTGACAGAAATTACATGATTTCATAAGCTCTTTATTACTCCAGTTTTTCAAAGGAAATAAAAAGAAAATCTTCCACTGATATTTTATGCCTTCAGTGACCTAATGTATGGCCAAATTTAAAATCCTAGAAAAATATATAAAGTTAAATATAATTGGAACACCTGGGTGGAAAAATGTTTATAAATGGCATTACTGCCTTAACTGTAACAACATGAGCAGAACTACTATAATCATGTTCAGCGGTAACCATATGTGGTAAAATAAAATACCGGACAAATATACAAATACATCTTCCACAGATTTCCAGCTTTTTAACCCTCAGATGTCTGTTTAGGATCTGACTCTGGCTATATCCTACTGTTCTATGTATTTTTCCGTAATTTTCTGAGAGTAACAGAGCTAGCCTGCACATTTGTGCTAAATGTTAATTCTTCCCTCAACTTTTAGAGTGTTGGGGCTTATGGCTCTCTTTTTCTGAATGAGCAACCCTGAAAAGCAAACTGTTTTGAGACCATCTTAGGTAATAATTAAAGTCTTATAATATGGCAAGAATAAATATCTACCAATTAGCATGGCATACCAATAGATATATTTTCATATCCAGAATACACTATAGTGTGGCCAACAGGAATCTTGCAGTACAGGCATGGGCTTAATGACTCTTGATGTCCTTCATTGCTTCCTCCCCCCTACACACACACACTTCTATGCACTGAAGTTAATAAAATAAACCTGTTGGTAATGTAAAAGAAAATAAAATGATTTTTTCTCTTATAAATGGATCTCAAGAATTAAATTTATCATTTTAAATGTGAAGATAGCTAAACCATAAAGATATATTAACTGTTGGTTAATGCCCACAGGCTTTGTGGTAATAACTTTTATCTCTAACTTTTATGGTCTCATAAGACAGGAATGGAAAGAGACATAACCACGTATTTCTTCCTCAGGCATTTATGGAATGTGTAAGCATTTAAAAAGGGGAGTTCCTTTTCCTTCACTACTATGAAAATTATGAGTGGAAGTGAAATCTGACATGTGGCTCAAAAATCTGGTAAATAATGTAATTCTGTGGTAGAAAACATGGTGCCTTTGCATGCAATCAGTTATATGTATTTTCCTAGGATAGATGTTTACTAAACGTTTTGTTTGTGCTATTATTTTTTTCTCAATCCAAACATGAGCAAGACAATTGAATGTTTTTAAAAAGGGGGATGTCAATGTCTAAGTGTTGTTTTTTAAGATGTTCAAAATGATGAAAAGAACAATCTACTTTTCTTCTAACCCTCAGCCATGTACGTAACATATGTAGGTATAGGCTCAAAATTTACAAATCTGTGGAATTAATGATAAAATAAGCCTTTAAATAAGATATACCAAAGTAAAGAAAACAGCAATTGTCACTCCTTGTGGAATATCTATAGAGATAGATAAAGCATATTAATTTTCTACCCTGTAATTTTCTTATATACTGAAAGAGAAATGATGGAAATATATCTTGGATGTTTGAGAACTAAATAATAACCGCAATTACAAAACAACAAACGAGAGAGAATGAAATTGTTTCTCAAAGTGCCCCATATACTCTGAATAAGTTTACAGTCTACCCTAAAATATTGTAATATTATAAATAGCAATTTTATGGTACTGAATCATCCACAAACATATCCATGGCCACCTTCTGAATCACATTCTTTGAAGAAACAGTCTATTTTATTCCTATATTGAAATGCTTTCTAGTTTTTGTTTATTGTAAGTAGAGTTCCATTCTGGAAACTTTTATTAGAATTTTACAGTTTCATTATAATTGTTGTGTGTGTGTGTGTGTGTATGTACAACTGCAGATAGATTCTGACTTTTATTCCAAACTGACCATCAACAACTGGCCCAGGAAAGCTCCTTCTTTAATAGGAAAAGTCATCTTACTAACAGTAAGTGAAAAAAGCAGTAGTATTTTTTTTGAAGGATTTTATTTAATCTTTTCTTTGAGTTCATTTCTTTAAATTTTCACTTGTGTTTCATGGTTTGAGGTCTCTATTTAACAATTTCTGTTGTTTAATTTATACTTTTCATTATCTATTCCCTTCCTTTTCTGATAAAATTTTTAATAAACTCCCATAATGATTTCCACATCATTAAGGCTATAGAAATTTTTGCATGCTCTTTACTGTTTCCACATATTACCTATAGACTGATATCTTTCATCTGCTATTCCCCCAAATCCTAGCCTTTGCTAAGTCAATATGGTATTTTTTGTTCCAGACTAATATTAGAGTATCTATTGCTATCTCTTTTATTTCAAAAATTCTTAGGTTATTAATATTAGCTAATATCATCATTATATATTATCTTGAGATATTAATTACATTTTGTAATACTATTATTTGTTGGATATAAGTTTAAAATTGTTATTGACCTTTTTATCATAAAGTGTCCCTAATCATTTCTAGTACATTTTTTTGCTTTAAATTCTATTTTTCTGATATTAGTATAGCCGACCTAACTCCTTAATGGTTGCTGTTTGCATATATCTTTTCCACTGTTAAAAGACAAATCAGAGCAGAGTTTGCAGCATTTTATTCAGGACACAAAGTTTTGCTGCAGCAAGGAAGGCAGAACTTGCAAAAATGGAAGCAGCTTCAAGCTTCTAGGGATGGCAAGCAATTTTTATAGACATGAAAAGAAAGTTCCCGTAACTTCTATTGATTGATGAAGATTTGTCTGACTTACAGGGGTGGGTTTAGGGCAGGCCAGCTTTATTTGATATTGGGTCAAATGTAAGGAGCTAGGGTCTTAATTGCCTATCTAGGTCAGCTACCATGGTGGGGATGTCAAATTTCAAAATGCAGCCAAAGGAAATTCAAGAGGGAGTATAAACAGGAAGTAGGTCATGGAGTGTTTTTGTTTGTTTGTTCTTTTTTTGTTGTTTTGTTTGTTTGTTTTTTTGCTCTGAGTAGTCTTGTGGGGGGGGGCTTTCTCTATATAATGTTATCAATTTCTCCCATTTTGGTCATTCCTTAAATTATGAAACTTTAACCGAAGACATTGTTATTCTTCATTTACTACTAAAAGTATTTTGTATTTCACTGCTGATTTCACAGGTTAGTTGAAGTTCAAGATTTTCACTCTGGTTTTGTTTTCTTAGTTGTATCATTTGTAGTGTTAGTTGCTGCATAGCAGTATTTAACAGCCAAAGATGAGACAACAAATGAGGGATATTAAGAATATTATGATTTAAAGGACAACAAGTACCCTCATTAGGACAGCTCTGTGCCAAAGTTCGCATGAAGCTGGAAGTTAACGAAAAAGAGAATCAGTCTAATCATTTTGGGAGGTGTGAAATCTGATTTGGGTGCTTCTCTGGCATGGGCTTCTGCTGTTACTATCTCTTGGTAAACTTTCCTTTGACAGTTATTTATAAATACACAGCACTAAGTGCCCACTAGTGCATGCACACCTCATTGGGAAGCCAGAATACAGTCTATTGCTAATTGGTTTTGTAGAATAATTTTGTGAAGTTTTGATACCTCATCAGCTAGTGAGCAGACAGCCTGCTCAGAGGGGAAGATAGGTTTTTCTAAACCTAAAACTACCTTTTCAAACACCATCTGTAATCTTTTGGTGTACCTTCTAACACAGGAGATAGCTGCCCAAGTGACAAAGGAAAAAATACCAAGAACAGAACACCCAATGAGTTTAGCCTGGATTAATGGATTTTTCCATGATCCATTTTAAGCTGACTCTAATCTGGCAATATTCTCTTCACGAGTTTCTATAGCATGAGAAAGAAGTCATAACAGCCCTCATGTTGGGGAACAACATCAGCTATATAACAAGAACCAACCCAATTTATGGGTAATATTTTGTACATCTTGCATCCACAGAAAGTAATGTCCTTGAAGAGCACAATAAGGGTATCTATTGCCTTTAAGGAACAGAGTATTGGTTTGAAGAGTTAATTGGCTATTAACTCCAAAAGAAGGATCATAACCATAATCATCTTCATTGTTATCTGATATCTTGGTCCCAATTAACCAATTTCCTTTGTTGGGCCCTTCAACACACCAGAAATTTGTGCCTTGAGTGGACTAAGTTCTTTTAACTTTGAATAAGTTTTACTAAAATTTTGAGATGCTTGGGAAAAAATAGTGTCTCTAGAGTGGGTCTGTCTCTAGAGAATGCTCCTGTCTCATGAAAGTAAAAAGAGTTTTGCCTTATGAAGCTGAACATTTACTATGCCCCACATGGGACCATTGTTGTCTCTCTGGTTTCTAGTAAAATACCATGTCCCTTGGGTTAAAGAGGCTGCATCGTAACCCTGGTCTTGGAGACTCTTAAGGTGCAGCCCCTTTTTTAAAACAAGAGCTCTATCCAATTAGGTATATTGGATGTCTCCTATCAGGGCCAATTCTACAAATATAAGGGACTTCAGCCAACAATCTACTCAAGACACACTGTGAAAGCCAGCTCTCCATGGCGGCATTTAAAGAGAACATATCCTCTGAAGCTGGACCATAGACTGTCCTGAAAAATACAGCTAAAATTTAATTGTACAGGTGATGAAATTACAAAGGAGACACATTCACAAACCAGCATGTAACTTATGCTAAAGTCAGGGCCTTGACAGTAAAGTAGTGAAGGACTGAGAACCTGAGAACTAGGATGGGGATATTTGCATGGATGCACTTTAGTAGCTTTAACTTTCCAGATTCCAGTAAAACCTGTAGGTTGGCAACAGCATCCCCTTCTCATGCTAAGGAAAAAGACTTCCCTTCTCACCCTCCCTGGTGCCCCAGTCATTGTCTGGGATGAAGGAAAAGACCTCACTTGAGATGTAAACCTTAAAAGATGAAGCTTGTTCACATCTAGGATGCCCCTGAATCGTCTCATTGTTTCCAGACCAATGACTTGTATAAGATTTCAGCATGCCCAAGTGCGGACACTGGTACAGGAAGTAATAGATTATTTACTGAAAAGAGCTGCAGGACTTGACTAATATGTACCAGCAGGAACCAAGATTAGCTATGTATGCATGAATCTTGAGGGTGCTGAATTAAGGAAGGTAAAATATAAGCCCTGTGAGGAAAAAATTTTTCAGTAAAGGGGCAATCTTTATAACTCAGAATTTTACATCCTGGCCGGAAACCTGAAGCTGATCTAAATATGCTGTTGCAATGTCTTGTTTAAGTTTAGAGGTGGTGATAGATATATGAATGAGGCAAAGATGATGGCACTGGCTTCACAGAAAATTGAGAAAAGTGCCAGAAGGCTTGGGCAGTGAGCATGCTAGAATATGGTTTATTATATAAGAGAAGAAACTCTACTAAGTTACTATTTTTCCCAGAGATCCCACATAACACTCTCTTCACTAAAGTGAAATCACATGCAATCGAACATTCTTCAGAAGCTCAGCCAGGCTGTCTTCTATAGACCAGGTTTGACAATACGTAATTTATTTGTGGTACTAACCCCTTTTTGCCAATCAAGTTAAGAGGATTCTGGCATAGCAGAAGCTATTTAATTAACAAACAGAGGCAAGGTTTACATAATTAGAATATAAAACAGCAAGGTTGAAATGGCAATCAAGGACTCATGACCTACAGACAACTTTGGCAATAGTTAAAACATGATAGTTTTCCAGGGACAAAATTTATGGGCAGCCAATGAAGATATTTCCTGAATAAAACCAACATGATCAACAGTGGGTGAACTGAACAATGTCACCTGCTATAATGGGAAGTCATTATCCCCTACCCTTATTTTCATAATAATTATTCCTATTAAAGGGAAAACCAGATCTTCTTGAGGAATGATCTTATATTGCCAAGGAAAGGCTTGACAAGAAAAGCTCCAAAAAGGAAGTATTAGGAATGAAAAACTGGCAAGAGGTGTAGATTAGTAGTGATTAAAACATAATAAAAGAATATGCTAAACTACTTTGTACCAATAAAAAACAAGGAAGAAAAGAACTTAGAATGATAAAGAAACCAAGGGAATGACAGTGTCATAAATATGGAGAGAGACAGGTGGGGTGATATGCACTCTATCCTAAGACATGACAAAGAGTTTGTTTATATGTTAAGTGCAATTGAAAGGTAACCATCAAGGAAATAAGTCCTGATTTACATACTAAAATACTCATCAAGCTGCTGAGAATATTTTCTACCTTTGGAATAGAGAAGCTCAACTTAAAATGAAAACTGAGAAACCCTAAATAAAGGTAATAAAATATTTGCCTTATTATTATTATTTTAAATTTTCCATATTCCACAGATAATAGAAGGCTACAAAAATGATAGACTAGGAGAAAGTATTTACAGAATACATAACAGTCAATGAATAACATTTATCATACATAAGGTGTCCTACAAATAATAAGAGAGCAATAAATATGCCCATAGAAAATTGGATTAAATCTATTTATTTGCAACAAACAGAGACATAACCAGGCTAGAGTAAGTGGAAAGGATTTTATTATCAGACTATGAAGTAGCTCAAAAAACAATGAGGATGCTGGAAAATAAGAATTGATTAAGACAGAAAGTAGGCAACATTAGAAAACTAACTAGGAAGTACTACTCCTTCTTATCAGGGCAGCATTGCTGTAATGAATGAGCATTTTTCCCCAAAACTCTACTTTGTGTTTGCATTTTAGAATATTATTTTGGGAAGTTACTTTGGTATTGTTTGTCAAAATACAAACTAAACATTTTACTCATTGTCTTAGTTTGCCAGGTCTGCTATGACAAATACTGTGGGAACCCTCTGATCTTTACATCTAAGAAACAGTTTGGAGGCCTGTTTCTCTGCCCACACAGATAATCTCCACTATCAGTTCCTGCCATTAACATTCTTGCCTTGCTCTTTTAATCAGTTATCTTAGACCTTTGCCACCACCTTATCTCCTATGTATATCACTAAATGTTTCTGTAATCTTGCTACCTTATGATCAACCTGGAATTCTTGTAATGTTATTTACAACTCCACACTTGCATGATACTTGCCTTCTCCCCTGCAGGTACACCCTAAACTTTTGCTATGTAAAAAAGAGAATAAAAACTGTGTTGGGGATCAGCTTGGGAGGATAGCTTCTTCAGCTGTTCTCCCCCTCACATCTATCAACCTTCATGTTCAGGTTGCGCCATTGTGGGCTATGCTGGACAGATCCCCGCAAGATTTTGCAGGACGGATTCCTGCAAAATACCATACGAGTTAGCTTAGACAACAGTAATCTCTAGGCTCACAGTTTTAGAGACAGAGGTCAAGGTTTTGGCAAGACCATGCTTTCTCTTGGGGTCGGTAGCTTTCCGGTGATGGCAGTCTTCTACCACATGGAAATCTTTCTCTTCTCTCATGTCTACTCTTACTGTTTCCCACCAACCTCCCACTTCTCTGTGTCTGAATTTCCTCTCTTTTTATCTTTTTATAAGTCCTCTTGTCATATGAATTAAGATGCCCCCAGATTTTCAGAAGTTATGTTACTGGATTTTGTCTAGGTTCTTGACTAAGCTACAAGAAACGAAGTTCGAGAGCACGCCACATTGATTTTGCCAGTAATTAAGGTAGGGACTGAAGAGAAATGGGAAAAAATAACAGATCATGGGTCCCGGGTAGAGAGGAAAGGGCTGAAGATTGAAAAAAATTTCCCATTATAGATTACAAATCTCCAGGTTTTACTTGTGTGGCCATAATGACAAGGGAAAAATGGCAAGAGCCTGGCGAGGAAAGCAGGAACCGGGGCGAAGGCAAGAAGATGAAGACTGATTTGGCTTCCCGCTTGCTTTTCAAACCATTAATTATTCCACCCCTTTGCTAATGACATGGGAGGAGTCCCAGCTGTTTACTGTTTTGATTGATTACCCCACCCATTAATCCCCTGGGAGGGCCCAATGATAAAGCCCATGGAGAATATCTGGGGCTTCTCCTGGCTTCTGGAGGAAATCTTGTTCTGAATGGAAGATCTCATGAGTGTCTTCCAGAATGAGGGTTATTGATGTCCACGTGGACTTTTTGCCAGGTTCCAGATCGTCTATTGATTCCCTATCTAGCCTGCTTCAGTTACTATTCACAAATGGGTCCATACCTTAACAGATAATAACATCTCCAAAGGTCCTATTTACAAATGGGTTCATGCCCACAGTGACATGGATTAAGACTTGAACATATCCTTTGTGGATTCATGATTCAATCCCTAACACTCATCAATTACATTTCTATGAATATTCTCCAGATATATATTCTACATAATTTATATCAGTTTTGGTTTCATCATTAAGGACATGATCAGAGACACAGAGCTGCTATGAGTCATATAGAATAAAGGATTTATTATAAGAGTTAGATGCTATGCAATTGTGGGAGCTGGTTGAAAATGTTATGGGGCCATTGGATCTAGGACTAATATTGAGCCTATAGGGCAGCCAGAACAGCAATCAAGAAAGATGGTGGGGGGTGGGGGAACAAAGACCCACAAGGTCAACTGGAACTCACTAGGAAAATTAGGACCCACTGAGACAACTGTAACCTATGATGACAAAGTATAATATGTATCTGTCATTTACTATCTCCAGCTTTGATGCCATAGTTTATCTGTAGAAGAAGCTGGTACCCTTTGCCACAGAACTGCACTGCACTTAGTCCAGGTTTGTAGAAGCTAAATTAATTGATCTGGCAGGAGCTGGTAGAATTTTCCCAGCCTAATTAGGTAAGCTAGAAGGTCAGTGATAACATCAATAAGATGCCACAGTGTCTGGCATCCTGTACCAGGCAACATAAGACCTATGACTCCTTGATTTATTTTTGCCTTCCAAATCTTACCCAAGGAAGGGGATTCTAGGACAAATTTTCAAGATTAGCTAAATAGATACAGACCAAAGCTACCGCAGTCGCCCTTTGCTTTTGTTGTTGTTTATTTGAGCAGGGTGGGGATTGGGTGAACATTTTCCAATTCCCCTAATATTACTGTGATTTCTTCCACTTTGAATATAGTTTTGATCCTATATAAGCCAATCAGATCATCCCTTTCAGGAATTAAGTCATTACCATAGAACAAAACTGCATTGGAGATTTATTCAGTATTACTAAACCAGTCTTATCAATATATTGTTGTTCTAGTTCCAGTGTCTGGAACTGCCTTGATTTATGCTTTTTCTCCACGCAACTCATTTACTTCATGACCCATCAATACATTTCTATTCCCTTTTGCTTATGGTAGCCACAATAGGTCCTATTGCTTGAAAATAAAAATCATTAACTCATCAAACCCCACAATTGTAATTGCAGAACTATTTAAATGCAAGAACATGTATTGCAGTATGGCTAATAATTGAAGTCAACATATATGTCTAAAAATAGAATGGCTAAATAAATATACTACATATACATTAAGGCACATCTATTATCTATTATTATTATAGAACAATCACAAAATCCAAATGAAATACAAAACAAGCACTTACTTCTCCCTCACGGGTTTCCTGTGTGGGCACCATGGTACTTCAGGCTGAGGGTCTGTGGATTCTTTGGGGGATTTACTTCAGCTGTAGGTTGTTAGGGAAATGGCCATCTCTCACACGGCTCCCTCTCCTTTCCTATTGTGTGCAGATGTTTCAATATGTTTCCAGTCTACAATCCCAGGGAGATGTTTGGTCTAATGAAAAGGCCTGAACTACAGACTGGGAAAAATCTGCTCAGTTGGTTTTTTGGATGGAAACTCTTGGTGTCACTGCCCCCTTCCCTGGGTTGGATAAATACCCCTGTTCTTGGGCCGCACACATTTGTCTTTCTTCTCCAACAAGACAAGAAGCAGGGAGCGCCATTCTGACCATGACCCAAGCATTTGGCCTACCTGAGAGACCAGTAACGATGGAATCTCTACTTCTGCTCTTTCAGACTCTTTGTGCTGTGTAAGTAATAAAGTGGTCATTTCCTAAATGTTTCTGTTGTGCCTGATCCTGTGTTCCCACGATTTACCATATAGCAACTTTCTCCATAGGGATTGGCCAGGCTTGGCTCCAGGCTGTATGTCTACTCCATGTGTGTCATGCTGGGGGTGGGCAGGAAAGGCAGTGATTACCTGGGGCTTGCTCTTGTTATCACAATAGCAATAACATATTGGGGGAACCATGATCACAAAAACAGAAACCCTTTTCAAGCCTCTGCTCTTCTCATGTTCACTATCATCACATTGGCTAACATAAATCACATGGCCAAGCCCAGAGCCAAGAGACAGGAAAATATATTTTTTCACTCACCACGAAGCCATAGCAAGGGTATAGGTCTAAAATACTATCAGAGGGAGTCAATAATCCAATCTACTACAGAAAACAGTGCAGTATTAAAAGTAAGATCTCAAAGATATGTAAAGTATAAAAATAAGGATCGGAAATATATGAATAATATCATTTTATGTAAGATAAGTGTATGTTTCATTTCAGAACTATTTATCAATTTAAACATATAAATATGCATATACAAAAATATACATATCTTAATAATAGCTAAATAATACTTTAATAGGAACTGTGACTAACTGCCAAGGACATGTAAGTGATTGTTGTTTTGAATGGGACTTTCATTATATATTTCTGTATTTGGTTTGCACAAGTATAATTTTATGTGATTCTAAAATTTTATATATACATTGTCTTAAAATATATCCATCAATTAGACTCTGCCTCCTATATTATTTAAGTTAGTTATGGTGTAAAATAGGTCAGAATATTGAGACACTGATTATTATGAAATCCATAGTCCCTCTGTGTCAAAAGCGTGTTCATTAATCAACAGCTCCAAAGAAACAGTCTTTTCATGGCCATATCATTCCTAGGCTTTAGAATAAAAAAGTTCAATCATCCGACTCATCAAACTCTTTCATACATGCCCAATTTTTGTTTATAACATCTCTCATCTATCAGTATCTATTCTCCCTAAGTACTTTTAATCCAGCTCTTTATCATCATTAGTTCGCCCTTGAAAGAAAAAAACATCCTTAACCAGCCAGTCCATCTGCTTGTGTTCAGGTAAATTCTCCACAAACAGTTGTTTAATTGTGTCAATCCATGACAGGAAGAAGAATGCAGTATAATGACACAAACTTTCTTTGCTTCTGGGTAGTGCCATTTTAAAATCAAGTCTAATGTCTTGATATTCAAGTTGTGTCAAAATTTAATATATATATATTTGAATCTGATAAATATAAATATATGTCTCCCTCTCATCCTTCTTCTTGGCATACTTACATTTTTAATCGGGTAGTTAGTTTTGTTTTCTTATCGATGCTTGAAGATATTATGCACACTGTTTCAAGTTGGAGCCTTTTCTGCAAATTCCCGCTTTTCCCCTTTTCTTCTAATCCTAACTATCTTTTATGACCCAAATTAAGTTTTATTTCCTCCATGAGGCTGTCCTGAACTACTCAAGACTGCCTGGCATCTCCCTCTCTGAACCCCAATGGCACTATATTCTAAGGAGTACAATATAAGACTTGCCCAGGCATTTACTGTCCTCTAGAATGTTAGCCTTTTTTATAAATTGTAAACTTATTGCAGGTATGAATCATATTTAAGTCTCTTATGTATTCCCCATGATCGTTAGAACAGTGCTAGGTACTTAGTTTGTGTTTGATGAGATGTTATTGATCATCAATGGTATTACTAATCATTTACTTTCCATTAAACATGAGTTTTACAGTTGTGAATTGCCTCTTGGATTCCTCTTGGGAAAAACTCCCATATTTATACAAATACAATGGACTGAAAATCTGTGAATTGTTCTCTTATCAGAATTCAATGCTGTTGCCATTCATTCAGTTTATGTTAAGCTGAACAGAATTCCAAATGGGGAAGCCAAAAAGATAGTATTACATTCTTAAGAAAAGAACAATTTCCTAGATCTTCAATAGTACTATAATAACCACTAAGAAAGACAGACAAGAATTGGTGCAAAAAAGTCACCATTAAATTTATGAAACTTATAAAATTTATGCAAGTTCCAATCAGATGTTTCCAATCTGAGAAATTCTCAACAAAGGGAATAACTCAAAAATAGTCCTAGATATATTGTATTTCTGTGAGATATATGTCAAATTACTTAATTGCATTTTTCCTTGGCAGAATTAATATTTTGTAAGATTCTCTTCTTTAGGAATTTTAAACCTGTTATATAAAACCAGCATTATTTTTTTCAGGTATGCCTGTCTCTGAAGAATCATTTGTTTTCCTCTAGGTCTTTCTTGCTTGCAGAGCATTCTTTTTGGAAACAGCTTAAATTTCTATACCTTTTCTACCTGAATCTGCTTACTCCTTTCATTCACTTTGCACTGTTCTTATTATTGAAGCTATCTTTTTTAAGTTTCTTTTGTTTGCCTTACTTCCATTTTCCTTGAATCAAATTCACATTTTCTTCCCTGATATTTATCTGTCATTTAGTTATATTCTTTGACAGTGAACTAATCTATTTTGTATATAGCTTATGAGATCTTCTCAGTTAAATTGTAGTAAAGTTTATGGAAAAATAAGATATTTGCAGACAGCTTGCATTTTATTCAGGAGATTATAATCTTAGCAATGCTTCCAGAGGTAACTGTAAACAGGATCTAGTTTTTACCTGTGATTTGACTCCATCTCATAAGTCATGTAATAATAAACAAGTTATTTAACATGTCTACTTCTTCCAGTGATAGCATTAGCAAGAATGCCCTAAAATAAATGAAATTATACAGGCTTTATGTTTAGCAACAGTGATATGAAAAGTACCAAGGAAAGATTAATCATGTACCTAAAAAATGTGTACTCGGCAAGAAATTAATATATATCCTTCTAGTGTTGTATTCTGCCAAAAAGAAAACACTATTTGACCATAATTCTGGGCTTCCTTGGAAATTAAAACAGATTTTACACATAATGGTTATGATTCCATGACAATTGTTGTAGTTAAACAGGTGAGAAGCATTCTGACAAATTCAGGCTACACTTCACAGTGTGCAGGCTTGTCGGAGCAGCCTTACTTAGCAGACTGAATCAGGTTCTCAATTCTGTGAGTCTGGAAAGTCAGTTTAATTTGTTCATCCAGGGGTATCATCCAGATGTTCAAAACAAAGTTATGCTAACAAAACTCACAAAAGACTGGCTTCTACAGTGTTTTCTACCTTCATTTTACCCTACCCATGTTTCAGTCACATTAACTTTCTCATTGTTTCTCAAATGCATGAACATTTGTGATTCTTTGCCTTTTCTCTTGTGGTTATCTCTGTCTGAAATACCCTTACTAATTCTTTCTGCTAGACAAACTCTTACTTTTCCTCCAAAACCCAGCCAAAAATATAAACCACTCTGTGAAATATTTTCACTGCTTCAAAAAGAGATACTCACTCTGTACTTGATTCTCCCCTTATACAGTGTTCATTATTTATTTACCATGTTGGATCATAATAGGGACTTACTCCAGACACATTGTTGAGATCTTTTTAAGTTATAAGCAGAGAGTCTAATTATTTTTACATTAACAATGAGACCTATACTTTTCTTCTATTCAGTGCACTTTTCTTACCTATGTAAAGGTTCTGGCAAATCAAGTTAATTATCGCAAGCATGCTTAGGCAGCTTGATCTTCTGGAAATAATGATCAGGTAGAACTAAAAGTAGGACTCTCGCTAGATAGACATAAGGCTAATATCTCTGTAAGGCTTTGTCTATAACATTTCTTCATCATACATATATTGTCTAGCTCACATCATTGTGAGGGTTACATAAGGTAGCATATGAAGAAATGCTTTGTAAATTTAAATTGCTTTATAAGTAGTGGTATTTTATTCTTGTCGGTTATTACATACTCTTTGGAAAATAAAGTTCTACACAGATCCCCTGAAGTGATAAATGATCAACTCGTAGGAATAGTCACCATCTGATTATTTGCAATGCAAAAACAACCTATTTGCTATTGTTCTATGTCTCTAATACACAGTATAATCTTTTGCTGTGCTTTTCAGTAGAACCTTCTCCAAGGATGGAAGTGTTCTATCAGTGCTGAGATAGCCGTTAACTACAAGTGGTTATTGAATTCTGGATATGTTGCTAGTGTGACTGAATAATTGAATTTTTAGTTTTATTTAATATTAATTCATTGACATTGAAAAGGCCACATGTGGCTAGTGGCTGCCAAAATGGACAGCAGAGATCTATAGTTTCCACTTACTGTAGTTAATAGTACAGGATAATAATTTAATCCAATATGTTATATTCACTGGAAAAATATAAGACATTTTTCAAAACAAGACATCTTCAGGAGATGTGTAAGAGCAAGGATTCCGGTATAAATAACAAACCTTGATATTTAGAGAACGGGTAAGAAATGCAAATCTTTCAGCAACTATTGAGTTTCAGTTAAGTGCTAATCACCATATTGTATAAAATATATTAAACAGAAAAAGTATATGAATTAAAATATTTTCAATTGTGGTCACAATCTAAAAGAGAACTAATTCTTTAGAAACAGTACAGTATTTCCTATTCCCAATTTACCCATAACCTCTTTGACTCTTAAATTCTGCCCTGAATTTTTCAATTAGGAGATTATTTTCATTATATAGTCTTAATGAAAAATATTTAGAAAACAAAACTCCAACTGTACACTAGTGTAGTAGCAAAATTTTTTCCAGTGAAGGAAGCTCTGAATTGTATCATAACTGCTAACAAAAGAGAAAATGTACCTGTGATTGTGCCCTTGCTCGTGCTACATCTAAACACTTCAGATTGCACCATCTGTTTTGAGTTATCAATAATAGTTAATTTTCTGATAGTTGATCTAAATGTATTGGTACAGTTTTTTAAAAAAAACTTTCTTTGGAAGAGTTAAACATACAGAAATATTGGGTATGCTCTAAAATATGGCTTAAAAACAAAACGTGTTTTATTAATGTTTTCATTTATGTATAACATAATTATGCATAACAATTTTAATTAAAGGCATTTTTAACTTTAAAAATACAGAGTAAATCCTATTATATATAATTACACATTTATAAGCTTCTTTGATGAAAGCATATTCATTTTGCTATTTGGATTTTTTAAAATTCTATTTTATAGTCTGCTAGATAAATCCTCTTATTCTTTGTTTCAATAGAGCTTAAACAAAGGTCATTTAAATTGGCTCACCTTTCTTATCCCCCTGTGTTTTTCCCATAATCCCTACTTCCATTGTAAAAAGAGAATTAGCTTCCTTCTCAATATACCTTTTCAGTGTGAGAAGAAATATTAACATTTTATTAAATAGATCTGATCTTATTGGACTTTTAAGTCCATATTCTTCCTGTTTATCGCATGTGTGGGATTTATTGTTCTTTCATACACTTTAAATAACCTTCTGAACTTGCTGGCTATCGATTATTTAATAATTCTCATTTTTATATGCAACCATGGTTGAACACTCTAATACAAGACTTAAATGTTAGACTTTAGTATTATAATGAAAAATTCTTCCAAAGACAATATTTTTAATATCATGAATGATGTTCAAGTAATGTTCCCATCTCTTACTGCGTTCCCTCACTTCCTTTTCGAGGATAATTTTCAGTTAAATTATTTTTCCCAAAATATAAAAGTTGAACTGTTAACTAGCAAATATGTCTACCAGATATAATAAATAATGGGATCCAATTTTCCATTTTCATACAAAAAAAGCAATATAATACATTTTACTCAGTGATTCTTTGTCTATATCTTATAATGAAATTCTTACTTACTGTTGTTATAAGAACCAATATATGTACACCTCAATTAGTTCAGAGGATTTATTGGTCGTTACTGTGTGTACAATACTGCAATCAGCTCTAATAAGGAATTTGCATAGTACCAGAACAAGTTATTATACCCCACCTCCTCACTCTCCTTTGCAATCATTTGCATTCAATTTCTGGACCTGGTCTAAAAAATCTGAGCTGCTTATACCGTGAGAAAGATTCACCTTTTAGTTGGACTGTATAAAAAGCTTCCATGGGGTCAGAAACTTAAGCAAATCAAAACCATCTTAGTGCCCGTTTGTCTCACCCTTATCCCAGGGTCTCTAAATGATATCTAGTTCCAACTTCCCTGATCACAAAATCTGGCCCATATGTTTTGTGATTTAGCTGTGCTGATTGTTATTAGCTATTCCACTGCCATCTATCTGGAATAATCCCTCCTCTTCATCTTTGAAAACTGCAATAGTTTTCCTGAGCCGTTATCACAATACCACACACTGGTTTTGGCTTAAACAACAGGAATTTATTGGCTTCTGGTTTCAGAGGTTAGAAGGCTTTTTTCTTCTTGGTTTTGGTAGTGTTCTGGTGCTGGTTTGCCACAATCCTTTGGGTTCCTTGGCTTGCATATCTGCCTCATTTCACATGGTGAGGTCCTTTCCTCACTCTTCCAGCTTTTCCTTGACTTCCTGCTTCCAGCTTCTCCCCATGGCTTTCTCAGACTCTGGCTTCCGGTTTCTTTCTTTTATAAAGGCTTCCAGTAATTCAGATTATGGTTCAACCTAATTCAATTGGACCACACCTTAACTTAAAATAACTTCTTTAAGAGATCCTATTTACAATGGGTTCAGACTCACAGGAATGTGGATTAGGATTAAGAATATGCCTAAATCAGGGTACAATCTATCATACCAAGGGAATCCTAGTTTGTTCATGTTCTTCTGAATAGCCATGTCCTTCAGGGGAGAATAATATCCCTGGAGAATTAAAGACAAATGGTCTAAGCTAAATATAATTGGTTTTATAACTCTTATAAAGTTTAGGACATTTCTTGTCAATGACACTTGCAGGGAAGACTTCCAGGCTGCTTCCTCTTTATGTGATTTACTAATTGTTGTATGAGTGTGTGATCCTTAGAGATGGTAAAGGCATCTTTTGATTTGCTGAAAATGGCAAAGCAGAAAGTTAAAAACAAATGAAACCGTGTGAATTTATGATTTTCTTAAGGTGCTAAATTATGTGAAATAATACATTTTCCTTTATGTTTTAGCTGCATATAATTAGATCGCCAGTTATTTTGCAGCCAAAACCTTTCTGATTTAAATAAGTACCCATGTATCTATTTCACCCTGATTTTCTGTGGATGTGCAACCTGGTATTTCTGTCTGGTAGCTCTCCTCTAGCATAGAACTTTGACAATTTGACACTTTCAGAGGAATTTGGTTTATACTCCTGAAATGGCTCCTGTACTAGAAATTGTCTTAAAGAGGTTAAAAATAGTGACAACAAGATTTCAAAGTCATCTCAGGTAGATTAAAATTTATGTTGCTAATAGCTTTAAAGGATTGCCTTGGATAGCTCACAACAATGCATAACCACCTTTAAATTCAGGTAAATTTCTCTGACCCTACATCGTATGTGTGAAATAACATGACATACATGTTATTTCACTCTTACTATGGATGTTTACTCTTTAATGAACATACATGGGTTAATATAAATCTAAATATATTAGAGTGAAAGATCTAAAATAAATCCAAAGTTTCAATAACTACATCAATTTATATACTTATTTTTTATTAGAGAAGTTGTGAGTTTACAAAACAACCATGCCTAACATACAGGGTTGCCATACATCACCCCACCAATGACATCTTGCATTGCTGTGGAACATTTGTTATAAATTATGAATGAACGTCATCAAAATATTACTACTAACCATATTCCATAGCTTACATTTGTTTTATTTTTCCCATAAGCCATCCTATTGTTAACACCATATAGTAGTATTGCATATTTATTATAGTTCACGTGAGAATGTTCTCATATTTGTACTGTTTACCACAGTCCATTTTCCACTCTGGGGTTCACAGTGTTATATAGTCCCATCCCTTGTACAATTCATCCAAAGTCTACACTAGTGGCTTTCAGCTTCATCACAGAGTTGTGCTGTCTTCACTTCAGTCATTTTAGAACACTTTCATTTCTCCAAAAGGAAAAATCCCATATCCCCTCATACTGCCTATTGTTGACTCTTATGTCCCCTACATACCTTATAACCCTTAGCATTGATATAGTACTTTCTTTGCCATTGCAGCAAAAATATTATATTACTGTTAACTATAGTTCATATGTTACTTTAGTTGTATTTTCTGATATATAACAATATTCTTAACACCTTGTAATAGTGACATACATTTGTTCTCTTTCATAGAAGAACCTTCTTCTATTTGTACTATTAACAATCCTCATCCACCACTGAGTTCACAATGTTGTACTGTCACTAGATTATACTCTAGCTTTCTTTCAATTGACATTAACATCCCTAGACTATCCCTTTCAGCCACAATCACATTTATAAATCAGCAGTGCTAATTATATTCACTGTAATGTGCTACCATCAACTCTATTTCCACACATTCACAGTCAACATTATTAAAAATTCTATATACATTAAGTATCAGCTCCCTTTTCTCAACCCTCATTCTGTCTCTTAGTAACCTATACTCTAGAATTTAACTCCCTGTTTTAAACATATTTATTTCATATATTTAGTGAAACTGTACAATATTTGTCCTTTTGTGTCTGGCTTATTTCATTCAACATAATGTCCTCAAGGTTCATCCCAATTTCATTTCTTCTTACAACTGAGTAGTAGTCTGCCTGTCATATGTACATACTACAATTTTTTATCCATTCATCAGCTGATAGACATTCGGGTTATTTCCATCTTTTAGCAATTGTGACTAATGTCACTATGAACATTGTTATGCAAGTATTGTTCACAAACCTGCCTTTGGGTCTCCTGAGTATATTCCTGAGTATATGTCATATGGGACATATGACAGTTCTATATTTAGCTTCCTGAGGAACCACAAAACTGTCTTCCACAGAGGCTGAACCATTCTACATTCCCACCAAGAGTGAAGGAGTTTTCTTATTTCCCCATATCCTCTCCAGCACTTGTAGTTTTCTGTTTGTTTGGGGTTTTTTTTTTGTTTGTTTTAATAGTGGTAATTCTATGAGTTATGAAATGATCTCACTGGTGTTTTGATCTGCATATCTCTAATAGTGATGTTAAAAATCTTTTCCTGTGCTTTTTGGCCATTTGTATCTCCTCTTTGTAAAAACGTCATTTCAGGTCTTTCAATCATTTTTTGACTGACTTGCTTGTATTTTTATCACTGAGTTGTATGATCTCTTTATATAACTTGGAAAATCAAATCACATCAAACCAAATCTTCTGGAAAAGTTAACTGAAGCACAAAAGTGTTTAATTTTGAGGATTTTTTTCTTTCTTTGTTCATGTTTTGGGTGTAAGATTTAGAAACCACAGCCTGCCACAAGATCTTGAAGATGTTTCCCTACATTCTCTTCTGGGAGTTTTATGAATCTAATTTATATTGAGGTCTTTGATCCATGACCCATTTTGAGTTAATTTTTATAAAAGATGTAAGATAAGGGTTCCTCTTTCTTTCTTTTGGATATGGATGTCTAGTTCTTCCAGGACCTTTTGTTGAAGAAACTGTTCTGACCCAAGGTTGACTTGACAACCTTGTGAAAAATCACTTGTCCATAGACAAGACGGTCTATTTCTCAGTTTGATTCCATTGGTCAATATGCCTGTCTTCATGGCAGTATCATGTTGTTTTTACCACTGTAGCTAAGTAATGTGCCTAAGTAGTCAGGAAGTGAGAGTCCTCCAACTTTATTCTTCTTTTTAAGGATATTTATGGCTGTTCAGTGCCTCTTACCCTTCCAAATAAATTTGATAATTGACTTTTCCATTTCTGCAAAAAAAAAGGCTGTTGGAAATTTTATTGGGATTGCATTGAATCTGTAAATCAATCTGGGTAGAATTGACATCTTAATGACATTTAGTCTTCCAATTCATGAACATGGAATGTCCTTCCATTTATTTAGGTCTTCTTTGATTTCTTTCAGCAATGTTTTGTAGTTTTCTAAATACAGGTCCTTTATGTCCTGGTAAAATTTATTCCTAAATATTTGATTCTTTTATTTGCTGTTGTAAATGGAAGTTTTTTTCTGATTTACACCTCAGACTGATCATTAGTAGTGTATAGAAATGGTACTTATTTTTGCATATTAATCTTGTATCCTGCCACTTTGCTGAACTCGACTATTATCTCTAGTAGCTTTATTGTGGATTTTTTGGGATTTTCTATGTATAGAATCATATCTTCAGCAAATAGTGAAAATTTTACTTCTTCCTTTTTAATTTGGGTGCCATTTATTTCTTTTTTCTTGTCTGATTGCTCTAGCTAAGTCTTCAAGCACAATATTGAATAACTGGTGACAGTGTGCATCCTTGTCTTGTTCTTGAACTCAAGAGGAAAGCTTTCAGTTTTTCACTATTGAGTACAATGTCAGCTGTAGGTTTTCCATATATGCATTTGACCATGTTGAGACTGTTTCCTTCTATTTCTATCATTCTGGTTGTTTTTGTTTTGTTTTGTTTTGTTTTATCAAGAGTGAATGCTTTATTTTCTCAAATGCCTTTTCTGCTTCAATGGAAAGGATCATGTGATTTTTCTTCTTCAGTTTATTAATGTGGTGTATTACATTGATTGATTTTCTTGTGTTGAACCACCCTTATGTGCCTGGAATAAAACCCACTTAATCATGATATATAATTCTTTTAATGTGTTTTTGGATTTAAATAGCAAGTATTTTGTTGAGGGCTTTTGTATCTATATTATTTAGAGAAATTGTCCTGTAATTTTTTCCATAGTATCTTTCTCTGGTTTGGTAACAAATTTATATAATGAATTTGTTGTAATTCCCTCCCGTTCAATTTTTTTTGGAACAGTTTCAACAATATTGGTATTAAATCTTCTTTAAATGATTGGTAGAATTCACCTGTGAAGCCATCTGGTCCTGGGCATTTCATTTTTTGAAGGTTTTTGATGACTGACTCAATCTCTTTAATTGTGATTGGTTTGTTGAGGTCTTCTATTTTTTTCTAGGGTCAGTAAACATTGTTTGTGTGTTTCTAGGAATTATTCCACTTCATCTATTTTGTCTAGTTTATTGGTGTACGGTTGTTCATAGTATCCTCTTGTGATCTTTTTCATTTTTGTGGAGTAGGTAGTAATGCCCCCCTCTCATTTCTGGTTTTATTTGCATTTTCTTTCTCTTTTTTTCTTTGTCAGTCTAGCTAACAGTTTGTCAATTTTGTTAATATTCTCAAAGAACCAACTCTTGATTTTGTTAATTCTATTATTTTTTATTCTCTATTTCATTTGTTTCTGATCTATTCTTTGTTATTTCTTCCTTTCTGCTTGCTTTGGGATTAGTTTGCTCTACTATTTCTAGTTCCTCTAGGTGTGTAGTTAGGTCTTTGGTTTGAGCTCTTTCTTCTTTTTTAATGTAAGCATTGAGGGCTATAAATTTTCCTCTCACCACTGCCTTGGCTAAATCCCATAGGTTTTGCTATGTTGTGGTCTCATTTTCATTGGTCTCCAGATATTTACTGATTTGTCTTGCAATTTCTTCTTTGACCTACTATTTAAAAGTGTGATGTTTAATCACTATTTATTTGTGATTTTTCCCTTTTTCCACCTTTTATTGATTTCCACTTTCATTACATTATGATCAGAGAATGTGATTTGTATAATTTCAATCTTTTTAAATTTACTGAAATCTTTTTTTGTGAAACAGCATGGTCCATGGAGAAAGATCTATGATCACTTGAGAAAAATGTATATCCTGCTATTTTGGCATGCAGTGTTCTATATATGTCTGTTAGGTGTAGTTCATTTATCATATTATTCAAGTTTTCTGTTCCCTTATTCATCTTCTGCCCAGATGTTCTACCCAAAGATGAGAGTGGTGTATTGAGGTCTCTAGCTAATATTGTAGAGATGTCTATTTCTCCCTTAAGTTTTGTCAGTGTGTGCTTCATGTATTTTGGGGCACAAAAGTTAGGTGCATAAATTTTTTATTTATTTATTTATTTTTTATTTTTTAAAAGATACTTAGATTACATGAATGTTACACAAAAAATATAGGGATTTCCATATGCCCCACTTCCCACCCCTCCCACAAACTCCCACATAAACATCCTTCATTAGTGTGGCACATTCACTGCAATTTAAAAAACATCCTGGGGCTTTGCCATTAAGCATGGACCACAGTTCACATTGTAGTCTACACTGTCTCCACACAGTTCTGCATGTTATGTGATGATATTAAATGCCCTATATCTGTCATTACAAGGTTACTCAGGACGATTCCCAAGCCCCCATATTACAACAGTTTTTCCCTCTTCTTACCCCCAGAGCCTCCAGTGGCCACTGTCTCCACATCAATGTTGTCATTTCTTCCATTGGTAGAATCACAATATGTCTATAGTAGAATACCAGTAAGTCCACTCTAGTCCATAGCTCTTCCCCCAATCCTGAGGATTCTGGGATGTGATGCCCACTCTACCTCCAATTGCAAGGGGGCTTATATCCCATGGGGAAGATGGATGGGACTATCCTGCCTGCAGCTGCAGACTCTCTCCATTCCCTGGGACACCCAGGGAATCATCATCTCCCTGCCAGTTGTGCTGGGTGAGTCCAATGAGCTGTAGAGTAGGTGTTGCAGCTTCACCAAGGTTCCGGGACCAGCTGGCACATGGACAGCCCAAAGACCCGAGTCTCTGGATGTACACCTACAAACTCCAGCACCAATTATAGGTTTAAATAGAAGGGACACCAGGCCTCCCATATGGTAAACGGGAGCCCAACCAATTGAGCCACAGCCACTTCCCGGGGCCTCATGGTGAAGGCAAGCCAACCCATATGGTGAGGCGAGCTGGTACAGCAAGATGACCCAACAAAGGGAGACAAGAAGACACAGAAAAATGCACAGCAAATGGACCCAGCAACCACAAGCAGCAAGGGGGGGATAAATAAATAAATCTTAAAAATAAATAAATAAATAGAAGGGACAGAAGAACCATGTGCAGGGAAGACATAATTCAGTCCAACTCTGTCACTCTCAGGAGCACAAACTCCAAAGTAGGGCCCACTGGGAAGGCACCAAACTCTGGAGCTATCTGCCCTGACCATGGGAACTGGGTATATTCAGAGTCCTCAGGAGCCCCACTATTCGGGGTAGTATCCTCTTTGGAAGTCTGTGAAATCCTGCTGAGATGAATGTAAGTGTTACCTCTGGGATGACTTCCTGACTCACTCTGAAGTCTCTTAGCCATATACACTCATTTTCTTTACCTTTTCCCCCATTTATTTGAGCTTTTTTTCCAGTTGCATTGCTAGTTGGTACTTGGTAGCAATCCCTCGGTGCCAGGGAGGCTCATCCCTGGGAGTCATGTCCCATGGTGGGGGGAAGGTAATGCATTCATATACTGAGTTTGGCTTAGAGAGAGGCCACATTTGAGCAATAAGGAGGCTCTCAGGAGGCAACCCTTAGGCACCCCATAACAACAGGCTGTTTCAATTTCAAGAGCAAAGACTCATAGGCCTAATCATCAATATCAAGGGCCCATCAGTGTATCATCCTTCTTTGCGAGTCACTGCCCCTGCACTTGGGGGATTGTTGCTGCTGCCTTAGAGAATGTGGCTGAGCTCTCTAGGATGGGAATTCAGTATTCTCTC
>JAQZBX010030852.1:0-26602 GCA_029593785.1 Cabassous unicinctus
GGGTAATCTAGGCACCTTTATAAAATGTATATATATATATATATATATAACAAATAACATTTATGTAAACAAATGCACATATATGCATATGTATTTATATATCATTTTACAAATAAAAAAAAATTAAAAAAAAAAATCCACTTGCAAGACAGTATTGACATTTAAAGATGCATTTTTAGATTACCTTTCACCACTATCCAATTTGTAACAGGTGAACCTCATATCTGATTTCCTAGGCACAAGCAAACTGACAAAGTTAAACACAGATTTCAAAGTTGAACACAAAATTAAGCACAGATTAAAACAGAAGAGAGATTTCTTTACCCTTAGCATTTCTAGGAACTCTTTTACAGATCTTTGAACTGTAAGACTAGGAAAAGCTTCTTTTTCCTAGTCTTACAGAGGTCTTAAAAAGCAGTACTAGGAACTGGGAGTTTCTCAGTAAGACCAGCCATCAAAAGGCCATTAAGTGATTAGAGAGCAATTGTTCTAGCTAACAGGACTTGGTGCCCTGAGGCAATAAATTCCTTAATAGCAAAGGCATTTTCAGTTGTACAGTTTTTAAGAGGTTCCAAAGCATTTTAACACAAACCTGTAAGGAGAAATTCAGTAGTAGGAAGCAGGAAGGTAAAATGTGGGTAAAGGTTAATTATGCAAGGGAGCCCTGGCATGTGACCACCCTGGGGAAGGGGACTCCCATGGCATCCATCTTTGCCCTGTCCACTGCCCTTTCCCACCCCATCACAGGTTAGGTAGCCAGGTGTGGTTGATAGGAAGGTGGGGATACACAGAGTTACAAGCCCCTGGCTCAGTCATTCCCATCATTGCCACCATTGCTGCCAAGGAGGGTGGAAGAAGGAGATGGCAGCCAGGCCTGAGGGCAAAGCCAACAGCTGCAAAAAGGACTTGAAAAAGCAGTTTAGCAGTGCTCATGGCTCACCCAGGGGACCTTTACCTTGGCAGGGCCCTGCTTTGAGACCCTGCCCTGTGCCCTAGTCCTCCCGGCTGGGGTCAGATCTCACAAGCCTGGGTGCATGGCACAGACACAGAGTTCCCATGCTCCAGCCTCTTCACTCCCAGAATTATGTCCTGTGGGGGCTCATAGGTGAACCCGTTTAAAATGGATAACCAAAAGAAGACATTAAACAGGCAATAGGCCATATTTTCACTCACCAATAACTTCCTGGGTGGCAGCACCAAATATGTTACTGGATTTTGTCTAGGTTCATGACTATGCTGCAGAAATGAATTTCAAGAGCATGTCACATTTATTAGGCCAGTAATTTATTAAGGTAGGGAGGGAAAAGAAAAGAGTGAAAATAACAGATCATAGGTCCCAGGTAGAGAGGAAGGAGCTGAAGAGTGATAAAGAGTGCTAATTTATAGACTACAAGTTCCCATTATAGATTATAAATGCCCAGCTTTTACTTGTGTGTTGATATATGCAGGAGGGGAGCATGGTGAGCAGGGTGCAGAAGGCAAGAGAGATATTCAGCCTTTGTGCCTTCTTTTTGAACCATTAATTTATCTGCCCCTTTGTTAATGGCATGGGAGGAGTCCCAGCTGTTTGTTCTGATTGATTACCCCACCCATCAATCCCCCAGAAGGGCCCAATAATAATGTCCCTGGAGAATATCTGGGGCATCTCCTGGCTTCCAGAGGAAACCTCATTCTGAATAGCAGAAATCTCATTCTGAATGGGATTCTTGTGAGGGTCTTCCAGCAGCCATCTTGGGGGTATTGATATCCATGTGGGCTTCTTGCCAGTTTCCAGATCTATCTATTGATTCCTTATTTTACTAGCCTGCTTCAGTGGTCTTGTTCTTATCTCAGTGGGAAAGCTATCAGTCTGTACTACATCCTTTTGAATAATGTCCTCAGCTGTTCTATATACATTCCTTACTTTTCTTGGTTACGATTGTGTGAATTTCAGTGAACACAGTTTAAACAATACTCATTCTCCAACAATATAGTTCAATTTTCAGTTATCATGGTATATTGGCTGAGTAACTGCATAAAGTACAGACTTCACTAGGAGCTACTCAGGCCACAGGTCACTATTGAGTACAATATTAACTGTGAGTTTTTCATATATGCACTTTATCATATTGAGAAAGTTCCCTTCTATGCCTATCTTTTTTAAAGTTTTTATCAAGAAAGGATGCTGTATTTTGTGAAATGCCTTTCCTGCATCTATGGAAATGATTATGTGAATTTTTTTCAATTTATTAATGTGGTATACTACACTGATTTTCTAGTGTTAAACCACCCTTGCATAACTGATATAAAACCCATTTGCTCATGGTATATAATTCTTTTAATGTGCTTTTGGATTCCTCTAGTAAATATTTTGCTAAAGAGTTTTGTATCTATATCCATTAGAGAAATTCTGTAAATTTTTTTCCATAATATATCAATTTGCCTTTGGCATTAGGACGCTGTTGGCTTTATAGAATGAGTTTGGTAGCATTCCCACCTGTTCAAATTTTTTTGAAGGGTTTGAGCAAAATTGATATTAGATCTTCTTTAAATGATTCGTAGAATTCATTTGTGAGGACATCTGGTCTTTGTTTTCCATTTTGAGGAAGTTTTTGATAACTGTTTAAATTTCTTTACTTGTAATTGATTTGTTGAGGTCTTCTATTTCTTCTAAAGTCAGTGTGGGTTTTTCATGTATTTCCAGGAATTTATCCATTTCTTCAATCTTGTCTAGTTTGTTCGTATAAAGTTGTTCATAGTATACTCTTAAAGACTTTTATCTCTGCAAGGTCAGTGGTAATTTCCCCTTCTCATTTCTGATTTTATTTATTTGCATCTTCTCTCTTTTTTCTTTGTTAGACAAGCTAAGCATTTGTTGATTTATTAATCTTGTCAAGGAATAAAGTTTTGGTTCTGTTGATTTTCTATGTCACTTTTTATTACCCATTTCATTTATTTCTCCTCTGTTTTATTTCTTTCCTTCTGCTTGTTTTGAGATTAGTTTGCTCTTCTTATTCTAGGTCCTCCAGGTGTGCAGCTATGTCTTTGACTTTAGCTCATTGTTTTTTAATGAAAGCATTGGGGGCTATATATACTCCTTTCAGTACTGCCTTCTCTGTATCCCATCAGTTTTCATATGTTGTGTTCTCATTTTCTTTAATCTCAAAATATTTGCTCATTTCTCTTGCAATTTCTCTTTGACCCACTGATTATATGAGTGTGTAGTTTAATAGCAATATATTTTTGAATTTTCCATTTCTCTGCCTGTTATTTATTTCCAGCTTTCTTATACTATCAAGAGATAAAGTGATTTTTATCATTTCAATCTTTATAATTTATTGAGATATTTCTTTTTGACCCAACATGTGGTCTATCCTGGAAAAAGAACCTTAAGCACTTTATAAGAATACATACCCTGCCATTTGGAGATGTAATGTTCTATAATTATATGTTAGGTATAGTTCATTTGCCATAGGACTTAATTTTTTTTTCCCTTTATCCTCTCTCTAGATGTTCTATCCAATGCTGAGAGTGATTTTTTTAAGTTTCCAACTGTTATTGTAGAGACCTCCATTTATCCTGTTAGTTTTTCCAGTGGTACCTCATATATTTTGGAGTAACTTTATTAGGTGAACAAATATTTTTATTGTTATTTTTTCTTGGTGAATTGTCCCTTTTATTATATAGTGACTTTCCTCTCTTATAGCAGTTTTGCATTTAAAATCTATTTTATTCAAAATTAGTATCATTACTCAAGAACTTTTTTGATGCCTATTTGTGTGAAATATATTTTTCCCACATTTCACCTACAGCCTTATTGTTTCCTTTTGTCTAAGGTAAGTCTCTTGTATACAATAAATAAATGGATACTTTTATCCATTCTGTCAATCTATGTCTTTTCATTATGGAGGTCAATCCATTAACATTCAGTCTTATTACTGAAAAGGCAATACTAATTTGTCCATTTTATTATTTGACTTTCTGTTGCCATATCGTAAAATTGTGTCTTGTAAAACTTAAGTTAGCCTTATTTATAGTCTTCATTTCTAGATTCTTCTCCAAGCCTCTCACCCTCATCTTTTCCTTTCAGGCTGTATTATACCCTTTAGAATCTCCTGTAAATCCAGTCTCTTATTGACAACCTCTCTCCATTTTTACTGTCTATGAAGACTTTAATCCCACCTTCATTTCTGAGTGACAGTTTTGCTGGTTAATGAATTGTTGCCTGGCAGTTTTTCTCTTTCATTACATTAAATATATTATACCACTGACTTCTTGCCTCCATGGTTTCAGATGAGATTTTGACACCTTGTCTTACTGAGATATTGGAATCACTCACTGAGGTTCCCTTGTAAGTGATACATTGCTTTTTCTTGCTGCTTTCAGAATTCTGTCTTTTTCTCTGTCATTTGACATTCTGAATTGCAAGTGACTCAGAGTAAGTCTATTTGGATTTGTTCTGTTTGGGTATGTTGTCCTTCTTGAATATTGATATCCATGGCTTTTATAAGAGTTGGGAAATTTTCTGTCATTATTTCCTCAAATATTCTTTCTGTCCCTTTTCTGTTATGTTATACTTCTAAGACACCTGTAATATGTATGTTTGTGCATTTTCCGTTGTCATTCAATTCCCAGACACTGTTCAATTTTTTCCATTCTTTTATCTTTCTGTTTTTCTACATTTTCAAGTCTTCCAAGTCATTTTTTCTGTCCTATACCAATTCAAATCTGCTGCTATATGCCTCTAATGTATTGTTAATATCATCCATTCTCTCTTTCCTTCCTATAAGCTCTGATACTGTGCAGGCTTCAAATTTTTGTTTATGCTCAGTTTCATTTTAATATCCTTTATCTCTTTAGTCATATTTTTCCTCAACTCCTTTCCCTGATTTAGGACATTTGTATGAACATCAGTGACTAGCTCTCTTAAATCTTTCACCTCAGCTATACTGTTAGTTGGTTCCCTTGTCTGGGTCATATCTCCCTGTTTCTTAGTATGGCTTGTAATATTTGTTGATATCTAAGCATTTGATTGTGTCAGTTAGTGATTTTCTTCTCATGATCAAATTTTCTTTCTTCCCTTATGGTTTTATTTCAAAGCTTTTCTTTTCATTTTTGTTGAATTTTTTCTAAAAGTTTAAGATTGTCCTGTTTAAATGATCCAAACAGAGCCAAAGTGCCACTAATGATGCACAGACCAGATAAATAGGGACACTGGGAAAGAGAAGAAAGAGACAAGCCTTGTCTGACATCCCTTCCACAGCTGCCCAGTAGATTGCACTCTTTGGCAAACCTTTTCAGGGAGATGAATCCTTCAGTTCCCACTGACTGGACCTTCTCTCCCAGTGATTCAAACCTGGCTATGCTGTTTGAACTCACTGAAGAGAATCCACATTCAGTCCTCTGTATCTCCCT
The DNA here is from genome assembly GCA_029593785.1 of Cabassous unicinctus. Taxonomy (NCBI): domain Eukaryota; kingdom Metazoa; phylum Chordata; class Mammalia; order Cingulata; family Chlamyphoridae; genus Cabassous; species Cabassous unicinctus. Next base: position 5,395 of record JAQZBX010030852.1, read on the forward strand.
CACTCTTCCCAGGGAGGAATATATACTTTCCCCTGTCCTTCTGCTGATCAGCCACAGGTTTTAGCAAGGCTGTTTACCTCAAGGATGGAGGATCAGTGGCTTTACTAGTCACAGGGGTTAGCAACTCATGGTTTCCTTTGAAACTCTTTGTCTCTTTGTTAACCCCTCATGGATGATGCACGCAGTAATCTAATTGTCAGAAAATCTCCAAATCTGGTTCCTTGGACAACTTCTGCCCTTTGTTCCCTGTTTTCTAAGAGACCTAAACCCTGCCTAAGCTACTATGTTGAAACTACTTTATTGAATTATTTTTGAACATAATAATCAAACACTGTGAAAACATAGAATTTCTCCCAGTTTAGGATAAAGAGGATTCTTCAATCTCTTTTGAACTTGTCCATGGTCCCCACTGAATGCACACAAGATCAAGAGTTACAACTTTCCTGTTGAAATCTTGTCAATGTTCTTTGTTAAAGCAACTGTTGCATTAGTGACCTTCAATACTTACTTTATTCTTTGGTAGCTGGCCATGGACTTGATAATATTGCACTGTTAATAGCATAACTCAATATCCAGGTATCTTTTTTCCTCTAACAGGATATCAGCTCTGCAAAGAAGATGTGATTTCCCAATTCGAACAAGGAGAAATGTGGAGAGAAGGAATAGGACTTCCCCAAAACCAGAGGCCAGGTGATCTCTAAAAGCTTTTGCATCAGTAGAAGAGACACCCCCTAAGATAGTAAGTAGGTGCTTAACAATATCAACTTGGGGTTTCCTTAAATGAGTTATTATTTCTGAAATGTAGGTGAGCATATTGGGAACATATTTTACACACATGGTCATTATTCCATACACCTCTCAATCTCTATTAAAGTGTCTTTGACTTTGGGAAAGGGATATTCATTTTTTACTGGAATTAAACTTTAAGGTAATGATCTTTGTCCTGGTCCTACTCTTGGGAAGTTTTCCCTCATTCTTACCACCCTGACATCCCAAATTCTTTTTATTTTTCTCATACTTCAATCCTGAAAATCTTTTCTGATTCTAATGTCCTCTAATGTTTTCTTCTGCCTAGAGTATTCATTAATTTCATATTCTTTTGAAGCTAAATGTGAATGTTTGAAAAATTATGGACAGGGATGTTTGGAACTTTCCAACATTTTCTTTCCCTAATGTTACTATAACAGTTATTACAAGCAGGAAAACTGACTTTATAAGGAAGAACAGGTAGAAATGATATTCATCCAACCTACATGCAGGAAAGACACTTCTAACCTCATGTCATTGGTAAGATTCATTGAGTAAATCCTAGTTTTCCAAATAGATACTTGGGAATGGAAAAAATTAGGAATTTAGCACAGTCAACTCACTGGAATGACTGATGAGATTAAAAGCTAATAGAGCAAAAGTCTGTCATAGTTTGAATTTAAGGAAAATTAACCTTAACAGAAAACTCTATCTCAAGTTTATATAAAAAGATGATGTCAAAAACATGTTTCACATATATAATCTTTGCCACATCATGAAGTTCAAAATTGATCAGATAGCTCTGCAATTGGATGTAAACCATATGAATGTCATCAAAGTGATAAAGCCTTTATGGAAATCTCTGGCTTCAGGCAATACAATAGAACTCACATAGGAGAGAAACTCCATGAATGTCATCTACGTGGGAAAGCCTTTTTTCAATATTCTTACCTTGGAGAACATGAGAGAATTCATAATGAAGAGAAACCTTATGAATGTCATCTATGCAGGAAAGCTTTCAAACAAATTTCTAATCTTAAACAGCATTAGAGAACTCATTCTGGAGAGAAACCCCATGAATGCCATGAATGTGAGAAAGACTTCAGTCGATATTCTTATCTTAGAGTACATGAGAGAACTCACAATGGCAAGAAACACTATGAATGCCATGTATGTGGGAAAGCCCTCATTTATTCTTCTTCCCTTAAACTACATGAGAGAACACACTCTGGAGAGAAACACCATGAATGACATAAATGTGGAAAAGTCTTCAGTTGATATTCTTATCTTAGAGTATATGAGAGAACTCACACTGGTGAGAAACCCTATGAATGTCATTTATGTGGGAAAGATTTCAATCAAGTTTCTGATCTTAGAAAACATAAGAGGACTCACTCTGGAGAGAAACCCCATGAATGCCATTCATGTGGGAAAGCCTTCAATCAATATTCTCATCTTAGAAATCATGAAAGAACTCACATTGGGGAGAAACCCTATGAATGCTATCTTTGTGGGAAAGCCTTCATTTATTCTTCCATTAAACAACATGAGAAAATTCACTCTGGAGAGAAACCCTATAAATGTCATCTATGTGGGAAAGCCTTTAGTCAAAATTCTCACCTTCAACAACATAAATAACTCACTGGAGAGAAAGCCCATAAATTTCAACTTTGTGGGAAAGCTTTTACTCATAGTTCTTCACTCAGGAACATGAGAGAATGCATGCTGGACAAATACAATAAGAGTATCATCTATATGAGAAAACCTTAATTTTTCTAACCGTAGACACCATGAGATTACTTCAACTGGAGAGAATCCCTATGAATGATATCAATGTAAGAAAGCCATCAATAAATATTCTGATGTTAGATTAATCAAGAGAACAGACCGTATAGAGGTTTTGTATATGAAAGAAACTTCAGCCATAGATTTAACCTTTAAACACACCAGAGGACTCACATACTGAAGAAACTGTAATCAATATGGAAGTTCTTGTAGTTATTTGTACTACATCAGTTAATTTAAGGAACTTCACACTGTCAAGAATCCATATGAATGTCTTCTATGAAACAAAGACCCGAATAAATGATTTGAAGGGATAAATCACAATATAAATGTAATGAAATTCAAGAGTCCCCATCTACAATTCTGAGAAGAAAACCAAAGAAATTACATCTGAGGAATTCTATATCTGTACTCAATGTGGGATTTCCTTAATTTATAAATTGTCCTTTAAAATCTATGAACTCCACAGGAGAGAAGTGCTACATCTTTAAATAATGTGAACTTCCATTCCATCAAATCCATGCGTTGGTGTACTAAAGTAAACTTATTTTAGATATAAACACAAAAACATGAAATGACACAGAAAAGATTTTATGAAGAGGAAGAAACCCCTTTGGGGATTACTAGAAAATTCACAGTGGACAATGGTTTAATAGAAAATCATGGGAAATCACTTATTCAGATATTGGAGATCTTGTCTGCATCAGTTATTGTGTTTCTGAGAGGATAAGTTTTTAAGGGTTCTGAGCAAATAAATGGGTATCTGAGAGCTGAGTTATGGATATGAGTGGTGGAAATGTTATAGGTTTGTGTATAGGAGAATGTGTGAAGTCTGTGATTTGGGAGTCTTCTAAGGTAAATGAATGTTTCTGTGTTTGCCTCCAAAGGGTCAGTGATGGATATTTCCTAGCAGCAGTGCTTAAATATCTGAAGGACAGATAAGTTTGTTTTCTTCCTGATATTAGAGTAAACAATACTTCATCTGAGTGACTAGACTATCAGTGGGTGAGAGGGTCATGCACACAGTAATTTAATGAGCCAAGAAGAGGTCCAGATATTTCCCATTTTCCCTTGCTCATGGCCCAGTAGGAAGTATTAGAACCCAATGCAAGAAGCATCTTGCTAATAATCACAGAGGCAAGAGATTTAAAAAGATATAAAGCCCATAGACAATGCCATTATGATGATCCATATTTGGCAATAATATCCTTGACATTAATTATGGAAAATTGAGATCCAAAATATACATGTATGAAAACTTTACAGCTAATTTCATACATAATTTTAAAAGACTGCTGAATGCTTTCATATTAAAATTGGGACCTCTAGAAATATTTCTGCTCTCACCAGTACACCTCAAATTTTATGTAATATTCAAGAAATGAAGGGCTTTACACTAAATAGAGACAAAAAAGGATGTCTTCTTTCATTCCTTTCATTATATACAGATATGCCAGATGGCATCAGTTTTACTGATCCATAAGTGAACCAGCACTGAACACCTGGTGCCTCAGGATGCCAATGCAGTGAGAGTATGTCCCTTGTTTTGTATTGCATCAGGATCAATGTTGATTGGTGCCTTTGCCACCCACTTATGCAAGCATGTCACTTCCTGGGGACCTTGAAAAGCATGGTCCTGAATTTACTCTGTCATTGGGCACTGCTTGGGGAAGTATTCTGATTACCAAGGATCCAGGGGTTTTCTGGTCTCAGAAGGACCTGAAAGTTCTTGGTAATCCTTTCCATTTTGACCAAGGCTGATAGCATATCATAAGTTGCCTTTTGAAGGAGTAGTGCTGAGCTGTGTTTGGAAATTTTGTGGTCTAAAAACCCAATGCTCTGAGGGGATTGTGGGAAGATGGTGACGGACTAACAGGCAGAGCTGAATGCTCTCACAAAACACTGGAGAAAGAGCAAAATGCTGTGCAAGGGGCCTGCTTTGGGTGTCAGCAGACCATGACAGTGCTACACAACTCCCAGGAGAGTGAGGGACAGAGAGATGGAGAGGCTTAAACAACAAATGTACCAAATATACCAGGAAGGAGAATGGTAAGTGCAAGGATTCAACCATATCTTACTTAAACTATAATGCCTTAATTTCTAACCACTCAAGCTTCACTGCCAATGTTTCTTTCAATTCAATGATTATTTTTGAAAGCCTTCCTTATGGGCCCTAAGATACAAAGATTAATAACACACTTTCTATCATAGTGCACCTTCAAGTACTTTGTCCAGAAGTCTTCCCATTTGGTCCAAACTTAGTTATCCTTCCCCTGTAGTTGTATAGCATTTTGTTTATATCTCTGTGATATAAATCATTGTTTATATCTTATGAATATAATTATCCCACTGAACTTGGAGATAGAGTTACCCTCACATGACCAGATGGCACACTTTCAGAGTAATACTGTTTTATTAAACATTGCATCCTCAACCTTGTATAATGTCTGACATAAAATCATGCCCAAAGAATTTTTTCTTGTTTTTTTTGCTTCCTTGTTTGTCTTTATTGAATTTAAAATAATAAAAAGTAATATTGATGGCAAAAATAAAACAAAACAAAACAAAACATGGCTCTACTTTCTGTATAGCCTAATACTGACATGCTAGGAGGATATCAAGATATGGAATATGCTGGCACCAATATGCAAAGAGCCTAATACCCTCTTGGGCTTCCTATTTGAAGGTGGGAGACTTTAGGGACAATGCCTTGTCATGGAAGCATTGCTGGACTCTGGCTGATAAAGTAACTAAGAAAGTGATCTGCTGGAGAGGGCCTTGTATGTTATTGTAATGCATGACCCAGATAGATTGTTGATGCCCAGTTATCAATACACGCAATCCCTGGGCAGTTGCTTCCTCTAACTGGCCCACAAATATTATGTCACAAATATAATGGAACACTTGAAACCTTCAGGGCAGGGCTAGCATACTCAAATACTGTCCCACCTATTGGGAGCAGATAGTGGGGGAGTTTAAATACTTGTATGGCAGTATAGTGAATATATCCTGTAGGCCTTGCCATTGGAAAGCAACTTTATCCTGGTAATCTTCTTGAAGTGGGATGGCAAGAAAGGCATTCACCAGGTCAACAACTCCATACCAAACAACAGTGGAGACCATAATATCTTCCAGAAGAGACACAAAGTCTGGGGCTGCGGTTGTGAATGTGGGCATTTCTGGTTTCAAGTGCCAGATGTCTATAATTAGCCATCATGACCAACAACCTTTTCCTTTGCCACAATATGATATTATAGGAAGAGATCATGGAGCAGAGGACAACCACAGATAGAAAGTCTCTCATGAATTCTGTATTGTCCTTTTCTCAACCAGGAAGACAAAATTGAGGTGGGAGTACTGAGGGTGCAGAGTTTGTCACTACCCCAATCATGATGGCTAGAAATTGGGATGGGGAACATAAAATTTTAGTCACTACTGGGATTTGCAATGGTGCAGAATGTTTAGGTATAAAATCTCCATACATTTTAAACATTTAATTTCTTATTCCCTTTCACCACTCTTACCTCTGGTAGACTTTTACTTTGTAAGTGGGTTGATTATAATTATTTCATATCAGTGAGATCACACATTTGCACTTTTTTACACTCTGATACATTTTATTTAGGTATCCACTGTAATTTTCATATCATTTCAGATATTTTTTAGAGAAACCACCAGTAGATATTTTTCAACCTTTGGCCTTTATAGAGCTACACATTGAAGGGTCTTGCCTTCCAGAAACACTCTTGTGTTGGCTTCCAAGAAACTGCACTTTTGATTTTTTCCTTACTTTCTGACACTTTCTTCTCAATTGGCATTGAATGCGTCTCATTGTATGCCCAACTTCTAATTATTGCTTCTTGAGGCTCAGTTCCCAGCATTTTATCTTTCTATCTAGAATTTAATTCTTAATAATCTCATAAAGTTGCAGAGAAATGAATACATCCTATATTTTAAAATCAATCAAATATATAACTTCAAGTTATATCTGTTCTCTGAGCTCAATTGTACATATCTAACTGCTTATTAAACAATGTAACTCAGATGTATTCCAGTTTTGTTCAAACCATACGTTTTTTAATAATAATATTTTTATTTTCTTTCTTTATGCTTAAAGAGGTTTTAGATTACAGGAAATTTATAAAGAAAACATAGGGGATTCCCATAAAACCCATCCCTTCCCTCTCACATTTTCCCCTATTAATAACACCTTTAGTGTGGTACACTTGTTACAATTGAACAAATATTGAGGCATTGCTAGTAACCATGGTCTATAGTTTACATTATAATTTACACTTCGCATTGTACAATTCAATAGGTTTTGACAAAATGTATAATGGCCTGTATCCATCAATATCATGCAGAACAATTCCAATATCCCCCAAAAGCCTCATGTTGCACCTATTCTTCCCTTCCCTTCACCTCACACCTTCTCACGATCACTATCTTTATATCAATGTTACAGTTTCTTCCATTACTAGAATAATAAGGTCTACTTTGGACCATAGTTGCATTCTCCACTTATGCATGTTCATTCCTCAATCTTGAGGAATTTGGGGTGGTGATGTCCACTCTGCTTCTGATTGAGAGGGTGTTTTAGACCCCATAGGGCAGATAGATGGAACACTCTTGCTTGCCATTGTAGATACTCTGTTTTTTGGGATGGGCATTTTCCATCATCATTTTGTTAGTTGTCTTGGGTGAGTCTGATGAACTAGAGAGTAGGTGTTGGCAACAACTCTGCAGAGATTCAGGGCTCACCTGGCATATGAACATCCAGAAGATGTAAGTTTCTGGGATATATACTTAATGGGTATGATGCTAAATATGGATTCATATGACAGAAGAACCATAAGCAGGAAACTTATAAGTGAGTCTGTTACATTGGGGAGAAAGGTTAACATATATTCCAAGGTAAGGCCCATCAGTAGGGTGTCAATTTCCTGTGATTGTCTGCCATGCGTATGGTGTCCAGATGTTTCTAGAGCTTTCAGGAATTCCCCTGCTTGAGGCATTGTTTACTGTGGCAGTCAATGAGATCCTCCTGAGATGTACATAAGTGTAACCTCTGGAATGAGCTCATGATTCACTTTTAAATCCCCTAGCAGTAAAACTCTGTTATTTAATTTCCCCCTTTTTGGGCTATGTCTTTTTCCAAATACATCACTAGTTGGTACTTGGTAATAATCCTTCGGTGCCAGGGAAGCCCATCCCTGGGAGTCATGCACCACACTGGGGGAAAGGCATGATCTTAGATGCTGAGTTTGGTTTAGACAGAGGCCACATTTAAGTTACAAGGAGGTTTTCAGAATGTAACTCTTAGGCAATATGTATTACTAGGTTGTTTCAATTTTACAATAATAAGGTTCATAAGTATAAGCATTAATATCAAGGGTCTGGATATTGGTCTGCCCTTTTTCACTAGACACTGCCTATGTACTCTAGAGATTCATGCCACTCTATTAGAGAATGTAGCAGGACTCTCCAGGATGGGAATTTAATCTACCCACTGAGATAACACTTCATGATAACATGAACACATTTATATTCCATAGAGGCATACCCCAGGTACATCCTTCCCCACACATCTCCCCACCACTAACTCTCTGCACCAGTGAGTCTCCCCTTCACAGTTGTAACTTTCTGTAGCTTAAACTTCCCCCAAAACAAAAACAAAAAACATCCTTTCTTTGTGCCTTTCATCACTGTAAGATCTGTTATATTTTATGTCTGTTTGCAATTTCTTCTATATGTTCTCCCAGGGTCTTATTTTATTTTATATATATATATATAGTGATAACAGCATGTCAGTGTGCAAATATCTGTTTGAGCCTTTGCATTTCATTATTTGGGATATATACCTAATAGTGGCATTGTCAAGTCCTATGTTAATTATATACTTAGCTTTCTGAACTGTGAACAAGCCTTCTTCCACAGCAGCTGCACCATGTTACATTGCCACCAGCAATGAATGAGTGTTCCTATTTCTTCACTTCCTCTCCAAAACTTATTTTTAATATTTTAATAGTAGCCATTTTAATTGGTTTGAAGTGGTATCTCATTGTGGTTTTGATTTGCGATGCCCTGATGGCTAATGATGTTGAACCTCTTTTCATGTGCTTTCTCTCCATTTATATATCTCCTTTGGAGAGATATCTGTTCAAGTCTTTTACCCATTTTTAGCCATGTTATTTGTCTTTTTATTGTTAAGGAGAAGGTCTTCTTTATTTACTCTGAATATTAATCCTTTATTGAATATGTGGTATCTAAATATTTTCTCCCATTTTGTACATAATTGAATAAATTTCATGATAAAGTCTTTTATCAATAAATGTTTTAATTTTGATGAGCCCCATTTATCTATATTTTTTTGTTGTTGCTTGTGCTTTGAATGTAAAGTCTAAGAAACCATTGCCTAAGACAAGGGCTTAAAGATGCTTCCCTACATTTTCTATAAGTTTGATAGTTCATGCTCTTACAATAAGGTCTTTGATCAATTTTCAGTTGATTTTTTGTATTTGGTGTGAGTTAGAGGTCCTTTTTATACCCATGGTGATCCAATTTTCTCTGCATCATTTATTGAAGAGATAATTCTTCCAATGGAGTGATCTATTCATCCACATGAAAAAAATTGATTGGCCAAAAATGTGAAGGTTGACTTCTGAGATCTCAATTTTATGCTATAGTTCTGTATTTTCATTCTTGTGCCACTATCATGTGGTTTTTATTACTGTGACTTTGTAATAAGTTTTTAAGATTGACAAATTTGAGTCCTCCAATTTCATTCTTCTTTTTTCAAGATGCACTTACCTATTTGTGGCCCCTTACTCTTTCATATAAATTTGATGGTTGACTTTTCCATTTTTGCAAAGAACCTTGGTGGACTTTTAATTTTGATTGAATTGAATCTATAATTTGCTTTGGGCAGTACTGACAACTGAATGATATTTAGTTTTTCCAACACATGAACATGAAACATCGTTCCATTTATTTACGTCTTCTTTAATTTCTTTTACCAATGTCTTGGAGTTTTCTGTGTAAAAGTCCTTACATCTTTGTATAGATTTATTCCGTAACATTTGATCTTTTCATTACTGTTGTGAATGGATTTTTTTCTTCATTTCTTCTGATTGTTCATTGCTTTTCTATAGAAGCAGTAGTGATTTTTCAGTGTTGAATTTGCTGAATTCATTTCTTAGTTCTAGGTGCCTTTTTTGTGCATTTTTCAGGATTGAATGTATATAAGATCATATCGTATATGACAATATGAAGAGTTTTACCTCTTACTTTCAAATTTTGATGCATTTTGTTTCTTTTTCTTGTCTAATTGCTCTGGCAAAGACTTCCAGTTCAAAGGTGGATAATATTGGTTTATTAGGCAGGGTTCTCTAGGGAAACTGAATGACAAAAAATATCTGTAAATAGTATGAGATTTCATAAAATTGTCTCAATTATCCATGGGGATGTTCAAGTCTGTCTTCTGCAGGGCAGGCTGCAAACCAGTGGATCCAATGAAGATCATTGATGAGTTCCCAGGAGATGCTTGCTGACAGAAGTAGAGATGGGAATTCTCTCTTTGAATGCTGAAATCACTTCCCCTTTTAAGGCCTTCAGCTGATTGGATAAGACATACTCATTGCTGATGGCAATCTCCTTAGTTGATTGTAGATGTAACCAACCATCTATATAATCAACTCACTAAAGACTAAAGTACATGAAATTCCCTTTTATTACAATTAACCCCATGCTTACTTGATCAAACACCTGGACATTACATGGCTGAATTGAAACATTAGCCTGACCATCACAGTCCATCCCTTGTCAACTTGGCAGCCATACACATTACCTTAAACCATAGTCTCTAAATAAAAAAATAACATACATATATGTATTTTCACAAATATACAACTGTCATGTGTACAACCAGAAATGTACTAATTCTCTCCAGAATACGGTACAACTCTTGAGTAATATCCACTCTTAAGCTTGACATCCTTAAATACTGTGACATGACCCTGATACAACTTATGTCATATGATAAGGGTAAAAGTTAGTGAAGAAAACAAAGATATCCTTTTCATGTACATATACAAACACTCTCATAACAAAACAAGGAAAATATTCATGACCATTACAGTCCTAGTTACTGTAAATGGTCACAAGGTCAAAGTTCATAGTTATCACTATGTTCTTCCACTACCTAGGCCATGTTTCCTTTTCCCCAGCAAGCACCTCACTTGGCCATGATTGTTTGTCCACTGGGGTTACTCAAACTTTCATTTCTGAAGATTCTGGGCTGCCACCCAAGATTAAATTGATACCAATTTACCTTCAATAACATAGAAACTCTCTGCTCCTATGCTGCTCTGTACCCACTTGTAGTGAGTTTGAATTCATGTATTTTGCAATTGGCCAAGGTAAAGGTCTGATCATTAAATGGAATGTACACACAAGCTATTTATTGGAGCATCAATATATACCCTGGCAAGCTTGTATGAAAGGGGAAGTCCTTTACATCAGGACACTTTTTAGAGACTAACAGTGTGGGGGAGCATGCAGAGGGTAAGCAGGACAAGGGGAAAGCTCCCAAATTCCTGAGAAAAAGGAGAAAAGAAAGGGAAGGTGATTAATGTCTAGGTGATGGCTTCTTGGTCAGAGATCCTAGGGGCTGAATAGGTGTGGGACTTGCAACTGAGAGCAGATGTTGGCCCCATTTAACAAATACACAAAGGTTAATGCTAAATGCCTAAAAATTGCTCATTGGGGCTATTTTTTTTAAGACAATTTGATGTGTAAGACTTTGAGTTTGGCACCTGCAGGTTTTCCTAATGAATGCAGGTTGCTATGAAGAATTGAATACACAGAACCACTATACATAGGACATCTCTTTCCTCGTTTATGTAACACCACTTTATGTTGTTACATCTTTATAAATTTTGTTCATTGCTTTAGTTTTATAATTATTTGTTTTATGAATTTGGCTTGTAAATCACACAGAAAACAAAAGGAAGAGTTACAAACCAAAAATACTGGACTTCATATTTACCTATGTGGCTATTATTACCTGAGTTTTTATTTCTTCATATGGCTTTAAGTTACAGTCTAGTGTCCCCTTATTTCAGCCTGAAGGATTGAAGGACATCCTCAGCAAGTTTTGAAAAAAGTTTTACAGATAATTAAATAGTTAAATATACATTTGCTCTATGACCCAGCAATTCCATTACTACTTATTTATCCAGAAGATATACAACCATATTTACACATGAAGATTTGTCCATGAATCTTCATAGCCATGCTTCTGAAAATAGCCCCAAATTGGGAAAACACCTACAAGTCCACCAAATTGTAAGTGAGATAAAAAGTGTTATATACATATAATGAAATAATACTTGCCAATGAAATGGAATAAAATATGGATACCAGTAAGAACAAAGAGGAAACTTTTAAAATATACAAACTGAGATTAGTCAGACAGAAAATATTACATATTATTATTTCCCTTTTATATGAAATTCTAGAAAAGGAAAAACTACAGCTACAGAAAACATCAGGTACAGAGAATGGCTTCAGTTGGGAGGAGACTGATTGCAAAGAAATTTTGAAGGTATTGGGCCCTAAACATGACTGTGATGATGGCTGTATAATTACATACATTTCAAATTAGAATACTTAAAATAGATGGATTTTATGCATGTAACATATACCATATAAATCTGTGAAAAATATTCTCCCCTTTGTTGATACAATTAACTATACTATACATTGACTTTTCCTTTCCCCATTGCCATGGGACCTGGCAATACCATTGCTCAGTATATACCCAGAAGTTATGAGAGCATTAACACCAATAGACATCTGCACACTGATGTTCATAGAAGCATTATTCATGATAGCCAAAAGTTGGAAACAACCCAGGTATCCATCAACTGATGAATGGATAAACAATTTGTGGAGTATACACATGATGGAATGTTATACAGTGGGAAGAAAAATGAAATTGTGAAACATATGACAACATGGATGAATCTAGAGTACATTATGTTGAGTGAAGCAAGCCAGACAAAAAAGGACAAAAACTGTATGATTGCCCTATTATGAAGTTCTAGTAATTTTTAACATTGATTTTAAGGAATTTTCAATCATGTCATCTGAAAATTGAATTTTAGTTTTTCTTTCCAGTTATTACACCTTTCTTTTTCTGTTTCTTTTTCTTGTTTCATTGCACTGACTGAATTTGTTAATAAATTGTTAAATAAGAATAGATATCCTTGTCTTCTTCCATATCTTAGGGGGAAATCATATAGTCTCTCAAGATTAAGCATAATTATAGATGTAGTATCTTTGTAGATACCCTTGGTCAGACTGATGGTGTTCCCTTGTATTTTGAGTTTGCTGAGAGCTTTTATTATGAAGGGATGTTCAACTCTGTCGCATGTTTTTCTCCATATCTTGACATCATTCTACAGTTTTCCTTTATTAGTATTTTGATCTAGTTAATTACATTGACTGATTTTCTGAACCAGCCTTCTAGTCACAGTATAAACCTCACCTTGACAGAATGTGTTATCTATCATCTATCTATCTATCTATCTATCTATCTATCTATCTATCTTACTAAATCAATTTGTTATATATTGTGTTGAGGAATTTTCCATCTATGTTCATGAAAGTTGTTGGTCTGTAATTTTCTTAAATGCTTTTGTATGTTTCCGGTATTAAGGTTGTTGAATGTATGGATATAATGTCCATAACATTCCCATAGAATCCTTCAATATCTGTATATCTGGTGTAAAGTTCCCTGATTCATTCTTGATATTGGTGATTCATCTTTTCTACTTTTCCTGGTCATTCTGGCAAGAGGTTCCATCAATTTTGAAATGAATAGTAATGAAAATGGGTATTCATGTCTTGTTTTCACATTAATGTTAATGGCATTGAAGAAGGAAGGAATGAGGGAGCATGTCAGACTACTATGAATATAACCTAAAATGGAGATTAAATAGTTCAGTTTTAATAGGATCTAAATATAGCCCAGACAAGCACAGGCTCAAAAAAATGTTTGAGAAATTTTGCCATGATGGCAAAAATTTGTCTTCACAATTCTGGATATTAGAATGCATTCATCCCATTTCCTAAAGGGATACATACACATTTGTATTTTTACTATTTATATTGATCTTGTTTCCTTATTATTTAGAAAATGATATAATCTGGTGGATCACATCCCAAATGTTTATTAGTTTATCACCTCCAGAATACACTTGTTTATATTACATAAAATTAGCAGGAAAACATTTGGAAATTGATCTGAAAGTTTTTGACATTTATTGGAATGGAAATGTAAAACTAAGACACAAAGAAGACAATAATGGCAACACTTCATATCTGAAATATAATTTTCCCAATTTATCTAACTAATTTATGTTCATGATGTATGAAATGTTCCATATTTTTCTCCTGTAACTGTGTGCCAGGCATGAAACAAGCAGAAAACTGCTTAGCTATGAGCACAAGTCATTTTTTATAAATGTATTGTGCTCCAAGTTTTATTTACCTTGCTCAGGATAAACTGGAACAATAGCAATGCCCAGATTAATCACAAATTAAGTACTCAAGGAAGCCTTGCCAATTATTAATTGGATTTGTAAGAACAAAAAAATGGGCACAGTGGATCTGCAGCAGGAATTTTGGTGAATGTAAAGAAATAAGATCCATCACTAATGTTATAAACGGAAATGTTTCCAAAATCCATATTCAGGAAAACTCCTACTTGGTGTGAGCATTCCCCTTTAGTGGGTCAAAGGTGTAGTGCTGGCTTAGTAGAGCTCTCTCTTTAGTAGACCCATAGTCCAGAAACTATATTCTGAAGACAGTAGAATTTTCTGTTGCTGGTGAATATATCTGTGCAAATTCCCAGGTCCCCTTCTTTGCTTGTGCCCACATCCAGCTCCCAGCTGGAGGTGAACTAAGGGGTGACAATGGCACAAATTGCTTGGAATCTCTTAGCACATTCTTCCTTTCTTCCTGATTCTGTTTGAAACACCCACATTTCACTCTACATAGGTCATCAGAAATGATGACGTGGTTGTTGACTGTGTCAAAATCCAAGGTGTCATATCCATTGTGGAAAGAAAAGCAGTTCAGCAAATGTTGGCCTACTCTTCATTTATGCCAAATGTCTCATTTACTTTCACTATTTGAATTCTACTTTTCTTCCCTAAATTGGAATTTTCCTGAAGAGATTCCCAGGCCTGCCTGATTAAGTTAAATTTTATATACAGAATAAATTGATAAAATTGTCACAATTCCACTTATAGTGGAAATTCTTTTTACATTGATATGTGATTATTTGATGAAATATTTTTCTTCCCTCAACAAACAATGACTGTTTATTGAGATCAAAATTATTACATAAATGAGGGAATTCTTGTTAAAATATATATTTAATAGATATATTGAAGGATGGAAAAATAATTGTACTTATGCAGAATAATATTGACATGTTAAAGTTTTTTTGCTTTTTTTTTGCGTGAAGACTCCTCATTTATCCTTCTTGACTAGGTTGGTGCCAACATTTCAGAATTGCTAGTAGTCCTTGGGTGAAATGAATGATTTCTGTGGAAGTCAAGATAGAAGAAGGGAATCCTTTGGGCATGAACAAGGATGTCTTTGTATTCTGGAATCACCTTAGTCCCAGAACTTGCATTGTGTAGTAGAGTGGTGAAACTTATATATGAGTGGCTCTGTGGATTGCCAACATCTCCAATGCTTCCTAATGAACAGGATTGGAGCCCAGAGCTGATTGTACTAACACAACCACATGGAATTGACAATGGGTGTCTCTGATGTGAGCCCAATGGACCAATGACCAGTTCCTTCTCTACATTCTCTTAGGATTTGGCTCAGTGGAAGATGCTGGAAAACATGTGGTTCTCAGAAAGGGGACATCAAGGACAAAAGTGTCTGGGAAAAGTGTCACCATCCCAAATGTGAACAAAAAACTTACTCAGATATTAAAGTAATTCACTTTTCTCACAATTGCTACATATCTAAGCACTGTCATTGTCTTCCGTCCCAACACAACCACTCCTGATCACAAGCCATATGCAATCAGATGCTGGGGTTAGAGAGAGCCAGCCTGGAGTTGAGACCTTAGAACCAGCCTGGGATATGTAATCTGCTAGGTCTGCCCTGGCCTCCTGGCTTTAGTATATTTTCATACAGATGAGGACAGATAATTCACTTAAACAATAAACCTGTTTCCAAATTGGACAGCAAAATAGTTGAGAGTTAAGCTTTGACATGGAGGCAGGTGTTATTTTCTGTGGCACTAGGTCAGTGTGGGAGGCACATGGTGAGAATTTAGGCCCTGACTCCACAAGTGGCCCTCATTTTATAGGACTGACCACCACACACAATTTCTCCATCTTTTTTCTTAGAGGTCTGTGCACTGTGATAAATCACTGTGGGTTAGAGTCACCCAGCGTCTTTTTAATTTCCAGATAATTGAAAGTGTATTCAAGTTTTGAGAAGCCTTGGTCTAGGCAGTGCTGCCCAATGGAATAATGAGAGCCACATGTGTGATAAAATTTACTAGTGGTCATATTTTTAAAAAGTAATAAGATACATGTAAACTTGTTTTGATAACCTTTTATTTAACTGAATATATAAAAAAACCTTATTTCTACATGTAGCAGTAGCCACATTTCAAGTGCGCAGTAGCCAGCAGTGTCTTCTGTATCGGACAGGCCAAGTCTAGGTAATGATATAAATTTTTCTTTCCTTTAAAACCTACAAGTGGATCTAATCTATACTCAGAGTTGAGAACAACTGTTGTTTGGGGAGAATGAAAGTTGCCCATATATAATGGAAAGCCTTTTATGGGAAGGAGGGCAGGCTATATAGGTGCCTTACCTTGGAACTGCAGTAGCCTTGTTTTAAGAAGAGCTCTCAGATGGGGCTCTAGATTCTTGACCATTGAAACCAGCCACCCCCCAAATGAGAGTTGGGCCTGATATCATTCTTCTGAGACTCTACAGGGCAAGAGGGAAACAATAAGCCCTCTCTATGGGGCTCTTTCTGCAAAGAATTGATGCAGTGGAAGCAGCAGATTTATCCACACATTAAGTATATGGGTTTGTCAAGATAAACCTACTTGCTTCTTTAATGTGTTCAGCCATGGCCACTGTCTAGGGGGAAATGTACATGATAATAAGTTTCCATGAGTTTAAAGACAACAGTCTTTGGGGCTTTCATCTTTCCATGCCCAGAGAAACTATCATCCCTAATCCTAGGTAATGAAGATAAATTATAAAGACAAACACAAATGTGCAAGATTCATGGCCATGAACAACTGATAATAGAAATACTCCTTTGAATGAAGGAAAGGATTCATCATTCAGTGTTTTATTGAAGTGATGGAAGACTTTAGACTGGGCTGTCCATTAGGGAAGCTGACAGACCCTGGTGACCATCAAACACCTGAGATGGGGCTTTTCTGAATTCATATGTGCTGGAAGGGTAAATAGACTGGGATTTTGAAGATCTAATAAGAACAAGAATATAAACTATTTCATTTAAAACTTTAAAAATTAATCATTTGTTGACAGGTGTCCCTAAGGGCACATACTGAACCTGGCAGAATTAATAATATTCTCCATTCACTAAACTTGCTTTCTCATAATTGAGTTTCATAGAACTCTGAGAAGTAAACAATTATTACATAAATCTGGACTCATGTTTTCTCACCTTTGTTCTTTTCTAGCCTCCAGCTGATGCTCAATTTTGGAGACAGATCAACCTACAGGAAACTTTCATATAGAAGTTCCCTCCCCTACAAACAAAATACTCCTACATTACCATTCTATGGTAGATATTGAGTATTATGTCTGTTGATGATAAGATATAGAATTAGGAGACAAATTTTTTAATACTAAATATTTGGCATCAATATTAATCTTTATGGAGTGAATGGAGGTAGTTCCAAATACTTTTCATTTGCAAAAGTAAAACCTCATGTTTAGATCAAGGAAATTAATTAAACCTACTCAGAAGATTTTCCTAAAATCACAGTCACTAGTCCACGGTCACTTCTTCAAAAGGACTTCTTCCCTCAGTTGCCAAAGTCCAGGTTAGATATTTGGTAAATCAACCATAAGTGGTCCCCCTATAATCAGTCAGCTAGTCAAGGTCCTGTTTTTTGTTAGTCAGTTTCAGAATCAAAAGTTAAATGATTTCATGTAATCCTCCAGTTTCCTTTTTTTATGACAAGTTATAGAAAATGATACATTTCCTGTATTTAAACATTTTTGTTCTCTTCAAAAATATGGTTTTAGATGACTGAGAAATGATCAGAGTTTTTGGAAGGGGAATGAAAAATTAGGAGAGGGGTGTGTGTGGGGGAGAGGGTAAGGGTGGGGAGATAAGTTACATTTAGAGGGTTAAAGAAATTGTCTTTCATTTCCATGGTCATCATTTGCTGGTTTTTGTTGGATACTCATATCTTTTCAAATCCACAGCAAAGACACATGTCTAGTACTTGTGTCTCATTATGGCAAACTGAAAACTGCACAAATCTAAAAATTGTGAACAATTTGACCATAATGTTTCATAGTCTGGTCCTGTTTTCTGTAGCACTGAGCAACTGTGTGGGAAGCTCATGCACCTTGGATGAGATAGTCAGAGTTTGCAACTAAATGTGCAACCCAGGAATATGCCACACCTTTCTCTTCCAATCTTTGGGGTAAAGTCATTTAGGGTGGGGTCACCACATCCCCAATGCACAGAGCCAGCAGCCATATTAATGATAGGGCTGGTGGGTGGGCAAGTAGAATGGCAAGCAGGGGCTAGTTGTGCCCACCTTATGGATTTTTATTTATTCACCTATCTAATATTTTTAAATTATGGAAATATTGATGACATCATCCAGAAAGAATCACTATAGCTAAAATCTTTTATTATTTTCTTTTTAAAAAACCTTTTTAGTTTGACATATTTCAAACTTACAAGAGAGCTGCAAAAATAATACAAAACCCATATAGAAAATTCCAAAACACACCCCTCCCCCAGATACACAGACCACCAAATTTTAACATTTTATAATTTCAATTTTATTTTAAAATAATCATCACAAATCCATTATATTTTGTACATTTGATGTCAAGTATAAATGGATTGATGCTTCAGGCATTTTTTTTTTTATTGTTTGCAAATTTCAAAAAGCATTGCTTGCAGCCAATACTTATTAAGGTTGCTTTGACTTGTGGGAGGAAATTTATTTTGTATACAAAATAAAATCTAGGAATTCTATTTCAATAATATTAATTTATATATATTTATATCTGTGAGCCATTTAATCTTAACCATTAATAAATCCAATAGTGTTTTAAAATCTCATATTCATTAAATATCATTGATTCTTTAAAATGTAAAATTTTCAGTGTTATTAATATTCACCTTCCACTCATTTAAGATCCAAAACCTTCTCACTTTAGGTAAAGTATTTAAAGAGTCCATAAACTGTACATATGTTAAGTACCTATCTATACACTCATCCATCCATTCATCCATCCATCCATCCATCCATCCATCCATCCATCCCTCCATCTTACTAAAGCCTCAATGAAATGTCAGGTTTTATCAGTTGTTGCTTAAAAATGTTCCACTTATTTTGGTCTTTATTCTCCAATATAATAATTCTTGGTGGGGTTTTAGTTTGTGAGTGACAATTTTAGATAATATAATAACATTTGATTAATTAAATAATAAAATGTGCTTTAGGTGATCTTGCTAGATGCTAGGTGGAGCTATGTTGATGTTTACAAAGAGTCTTTCTGCTCCTCTGTTCTGATCCAGACTTCAGCCTCCATTCTATTTTCAGAAATGCCTACCAGAGAGCTGTTCAAGACACATCAGATCTGGTCACTGCTCAGTTCTGGAAACACTTATATTGATACCTAAAGAGATTGTAACTACCAGATTCTCACAAGATTATTTATAATTACTGTAGATTAAATTCATAGATACATGTTCAAGCCTTCCTTTTCTGCCTGGAAACCTTTGTAACTGATGGAGTGACCTGCAGAAGCTCCACTAAACTCAAGGTCCTCTTCAATTGTTTATCCATCCAGGAACCTTTCCTGAGGTCCCAAGACAAATATTTCTCCATCTTGTACTCGAGTTCAATGGGTAAACACTTCTGATAGAATAAGCTACTATTTTTACTTACCTTTGTGTGTTCTGTTTATGGCAATGAGACAACCCTATTGAGAACTGAGACTGTGGCTTGATATTGGATATGAAATACAAGGAGTATCCAACAAAGACTAGACAACAGATAATTTCAAATTAATTTAATAATTTGAAGTCAATCTGGGTTCTTTCATTTTTCACCCTCTCTACAAAATTCTTGATTCTTTGGGGCCATCTAAACCAGTAATATATCATGATTTAGGGGAAACAGATGTGGCTCAAGCAGTTGGGCTCCTGTATACCATATCAAAGGTCAAGGGTTTGATTTCCAGGGCCTCCTGGTGAAAGGCAAGCTGGCTTTCATGGCAAGCTACCCCAGGTGGAGAGCTGGCCCATGCAGAGTGCTGGCCCATTCAGAATGTTGGCCCATGCAGGAGTGCCGGCCCACACAGAGTGCTGGCCTGCACAGAGAAAGGGCATAGCCAGATGATGCAACAAAAAGAAACACAGAGGAGAGACAATAAGAGATGTAGCAGACCAAGAAGCTAAGGTGGCACAAGAGATAGAGAACCTCTCTCTGACTCCTGAAGATCCCTGGATTGTTTCCCAGTGCTGCCTAAAGAGAAGACAAGCAGACACAGAAGAACACACAGAGGACAGACAGAGAGTGCAAAAACAATGGAGGGGGCAGAAATAAATAAATCTTTTTAAAAAATGAAGAAGAAACAAAGAAGACTCATTTGAGTTGTGATTCCACATAGAGAAGAGTAAATAGATTATTTATGAATTACTCAGATTTTCTATCAAGATATAGAATTCACAGTTGTCATTATGAAAATATACTTGTGCATATTCAAATGACTCCAAACTTGAAATAAGTAAATTTAAGAAATGTGAAATACATAGAATATCAATAAAGAGAATCAGTGGTTAATTACAGTTGAGGTACGTAATTCTATTCAACTCCTTCACACTTTTCTCAAACACCAAATGTATGAAAATGCATACTACACTCTATTAGGATTAATAAGGGCTAAAGAATGTTTGAAGTAAGATGATGAGTCATAATTCTTATGTGGATATGTTTTAGGACTTGGATAACTTACACAGGATATGTTTTATTGGAACATAAGATGTCCTATTTCTCTTACACTTTCTGGCTGAAATTTTAAAAAAGAAAGGTGATTTTACAGCTTCAGATTGTGCTGGGACAGTTTTAGTTATTTTTTAAAACAAACTTCTGAAAAACATGTTTGCAATCTTAGAGAAAAATATTTTGGAATAAATTATTGTGTCAACATATTAAGTTTTTAGGGAACAGTTCTGGGTAGCCTTCATTATGTTTCTTTTTTATTTATTCATTTTTTTATTTTTATTTTTAGAAAGATATTTTTCATTTTTTATTGTGGTAACAGGTATATAACATAAAAATGCCATTTTCATCATTTTTAGTATACAATTCAGTGGCATTAATTACATTTACAAT
>JAQZBX010030853.1:0-26651 GCA_029593785.1 Cabassous unicinctus
ACAACCGCGAGGGGTGGCCAGCTCTGGGGGATCTGGGCCAGCAGAACCATGAAGGCTCCTTGCTGTGGCCTGGGGACCAGAGTGAGGGGTTCAGGGCTGGACCCCGAGGAGGGGATCCCTACTCTGCCGTGGCCTTGCTGTGTGACCTCAGGCTAGTTTCTTAATGTCTCTGAGTCGGTTTACTCATCCAAGCTGAGATCCAAAGGCTGCGTGGGCCAGGGGACAAGGGTGCAAAGGGGAGGCCCTGGATAGCTCACCCTGGCCGGGTGGTGGCAGGTGAGGGGTGGCCCTGCAGCACTGGAAGGCAGGGTCCCGAGAGCAAGGCACAGCCACTGTGGGGTGTCCAGCAGGGCAAGGTGGCCAGATTTGCACTCAGGGCAGTGGGCAGGGCAAGGGGAGGGTGCGAAGGATCCCAGGGGCTGGGGGCATCGTGCAGAAGGGAGCTCAGAGCCAGGAACCCAGGAGGGTGGGGCAGACACTCTCGGGGACAGACGTCCTTGGCCTGCCACTTCCTGCTCCTGCCAGCAGCACCCCCAAAACTGCCAACTCCTCCTGTCTTTCCTGTCTGGGGACTTTCTCCCAAGCCCACGGGGGCCACCTCCAGCCAATGGGTTGGAGGGTTGGAGGTAAGTCCCTGCTCCCGGCCCAGGGGACCTCACTCCCCAGGCGCTGTCTCCGCCTTCCCCAGAGGCCCCCACCCCCAGGATGGGGCCCCAGAGGCCCGTGGTGGGACCCAGCTCAGCACCCTCCCTTTGCTGGTGCCCACTCCTGCTTCGTGGGGTCCCCTCCTGAGTCAATGGCCACACCCCATCCTCATTTCAGGCTCAGCTCTTGGGGGAGAGTGGGCAGAGGGTGGCTGCTGGCACTTGGCCATGGGTTGGATGGGGTGGGCTGGGCTGGGGGCACCCGGGCCCTGCAGGAGTGGAGGAGATGGGCAGCCCCCTGCCCCTGGCCGCAGAGGTGTGCATCGAGCCGAGGAGCCCCCGTTGGGGCGACCCTGCAGGGACTCCTTGCCATGGTCCTGGGGTGGGCTCGGAAGTGGCCTGACCTGGGGAGTAGCCCGTGCCCCTCAGGGGACTGTCTCATGTGCTTTTCTATGGGGGCCGAGCCTCCCCCACGGGTCTGGGCCTGGGAGACAAGTGTCTTCCTTGCTCTTTCTGGGGGGCTGGGGCTGGACCTTGCCCCCGGGGCTGAAGATGCCCCTCGGTTGGGAGAAGTCTCTGCAAACCATCTCATCCTCTTCCGTGACCTCCAGCTGCTGGGCCTGGAGGCACAGGGGACGGAAGTGCCCGGCTGGCAGCCCCCGCGACCTGCCTTCTGGGCTGGGTTGGGGGTGGGGACACGCCCTGAAACCCTCGCTGGTGAGCCCCAGCTCCTTACCGGCCCTGCCGTTCCCGGCAAGGAGCCCAGATGTGGGCCCCCTGCAGCCTCCGGCAGGCCCCAGCTGCCTGCGGAAGCCGTTCCTCCCCGGCGTCGGCCACGTAGCGTCCAGGGCTTGGTGGGGACATCTGTGGGTCTTTGTTCCCAGCCGGGAAGCTGTGCCTGCTGCTCGCGGCACGTGTCGCAGGGAGGAGCCACCCTGGGGCCTGGAGGGGACCACCCACTCACTCCCAGAGCTTGGGGCCCTTCCCAGGAGGCTCGGGGTACCCCAGCTGCCTGCCTCTCTGCTCTGGGACAGAATCTCATTTCACATTCCCAGCCACCTGCCCTCCTGCCCAGGCTCGCTCCTGGACAACTGGACCTCAGTCCAGCTCTGCCAGTGACCGCGTGGTGACGTGGGCCAGACCTTAATCACACGTGCCTCTGTTTCCTCCTCTGTCAAATGAGGGTATGGATAGTACCTGCCCCCAGGGGCTGCTGCGCCGACTGCTGCGTTACTGCAGGCCAAGGGTTTGGAACTGTGCACACAGTAAGTGGCCACTAATTAGCATGAGCGCCTTTGAGCACCAGCCAGGTCTTCCCAGACCTTCCCCGTCTCCTCCACGGGGGAAATGAGCGGCCCGCCCATGAGGGGCTGAGGGACCCCTGCCCGGGCGGGAGCTTCCAGAGCCCGGGGTCTCGGTGCTGACTCCTGGTCACGAGGAGCGCCGGGGCTGACCAGCGCCTGTCGTGTCATCCTTCCGTCACCTGCAAACGAGGCGGATGAAGGCTGTAAAGACCAGGCATGTGGAGAGGATTCCAGATAAAGCCCGTTCCGGAAACGTCTGTGTTCCGTGCCTTTTATTAGAAAGCATTTCTTTCAATAGCTTTTCTCCTCACGTCTGCTGCACCGTCCTTTGCAGACTGGACATATCGGACAAGGCCAGGCGGCAGCCTGGGGGCGGGGGCATGAAGCAAGGAAGTGCCTTAAAATGCTGGGACCGCGCCTGGCACGTGCCAAGTGCTAGCCAGCTTGAAAATGGCTTAAAAAGGAAAGTAAGAGCGGCCTCCAAGGAGTCAGTGGTCAACTCCGACAGGGCCGCTTGGCCGCCATCTATTAAAATGCTTTTATCTTAGAGAGAGAGAACAAAGGAAAGAAAATTAAGCCCCGGGGGTCGTTGTCAGGTATGATGCCGAGGACATCGGGCTGGAGGGCGGCAGGGGCCTGGGGCTGGGGGCCGGCCCGGGCTCACCCCACGGAGACAGAGGGACTTCAGCTGCGTTGCAGGACTGTCCTTGGGACGACCCCATCCTAGGAGGGGCCGAGGTCTGTGCCTGTCGCCCCTCCGCTCTCCACCCCACCTCCGGGCTTGGCAAACAGGCCTGCCCTTGGGTTTCATACAGCCCTGAGCCAAGAAGGACTTTGGCGTTTGTTTTTTTTAAACAAATCCATTTTATTGATACACATTAATAAAGCATACTGTTCATCCAAAGTGTACAATCAGTGGTATCTGGCATAATCACATAGCTGTGCACTCATCACTTCAATCATTATTAGAGCATTTTCATTATTTACATCATCATCATCATAATAAACAAAAAACAGACCAATGAGAAAATTCTTCCCCCTCAATCTCTCTCTCTTTCCCCTGCTGTGCATAGCTGCTATTTCTGGTTTTTATTGTGCTAACATATATACAACACACAACTTCCCATTTTAACCACTTTCCAGTATACAGTTCAGGGGTGTTAATTCCCATTACCAGAGCTTTTCCATCACCCACTACAGATGCTCAGGGCCCATTGAGTATGAACTCCCCATTCCCCAGGATTTGGCTGTTCTAAATGCTAAAAAATAAATAGATAAATAAATAAATAAATTAAATTACAAATTAAAAGGAAAAGGCTATTTCATGACCCATGAAAATGATGTGAAATTCACATTTCAGTGTTTGTAAATAAAGCTTTATCGGCACGTGGCCATGCCCACTTGTTACGCACCATCTCTGACTGCATTCTGCTATGAGGCAGGACTGAGTAGCTGCGTCAGGGACTGCATGGCCCACATCATCTACGATGTTTGCTAGCTGGCCCACTAAGGAAAGAGCTTGCCACCCTCGCACCTGTGTTGTCACCCTAATGAGAGGCAGTGGCACGCGGGCCAGCCGGGGTTCAGCTTGGCTGGTGGCAGGCTGTTCCTCTGTGTGTCAGTATGACACCTGCTGGAAACACTGCTGCTAGGTCCCACGTGCTGAGCGCCGGAGGCAGGAGCTGCTCCAACTCTCCTAAATGGCTGGGGAGGCTTCAGGATCAGGGCAGCTTACTAGCTGTGTGCCTGGGGAAGGTGACTGCCTCGTGCCTCGGTTTCCCCATCTTGCAAGTGGGGATGAAAGCACTTGCTTTGCGGAAGGGCTTCCGTGAGTTAAGTATAAGTAAAGTGCTCAGAACAGTGCCTGGTCCGGAGTGGGGGCTGGCTGCTGTGACCCTCTGCCCCCTCCCCAATGGACACCTGACCGCACACTCCACTCCACGGAGACCCAGGGTGGGGCCTTTCTCACCACTTTCTCTGCTGCCTCTGGTCCCGGTGCCACCGGCTCTCACCCAGATGGTGACAAGTGCCTCCTTAGAGGCTCCTGCTTCTGCTCTGCTCCTGTCTATCTCCACACCATGGGAAAGAGTGTCTCAAAATCAAGTTGGATCAAGTCTCTCCTGGGTTTCAAATCCCCCCAGGCTCCATCCTACTCAAAGCCAAGTGCATACAATGGCCCATTATGACTTGCTCCTCTGCCTGCCCCTCTCCCTTGCTCCCTGTCCTCCAGGCCCTCTGCCTTCTTTGCACTCTCCCACATACCAGGCTCCAGCCCCAGGGCCTTTGCATGTGCTATGCCTCTGTATGGATCAGTTCTTCCGTGATCTGCAGATCTGTGGGTCTCACTCCCCCATCTCCTTCTGTCTTGATGCAAATCTCAAATGTCACCTGCCTGGTGAGGCCTTCCTGGCCACACATGACCAAAAACTGAGGCTCCGTCCCCACTCCAGACTGTCCCCATTCCCTGCTGAGTTTTCCTTTTTAGCTCTCATCCCCATGTTAGGGCCCGTGTTTGAACTTATTAATCCTGTTTGTTGTTCATTTGCTCCCACTGGAGTGCCGGCTCCCAGAGGTCAGGGGCTTGGTTTTGGTTTCTGTGGCAATCCCAGCACTGGAACTCCGCCTGGTGGAAGGTGTTGGGTGAGTGGATGTGCCCCTGCAACACCTAGATGAGGATGTCTCATTCTCTCCATTTTGAAGGTGGAAACACTGCAGCTCTAAGAGGTGAAGTCGCCTGCCTAAGGTCACCCAGTGCTACGCGGGGGGACAAGATCAGACCCAGGCTTTCTCCCAGCCCCCCAGTCCTGCTGCTTCTGTGAGGTGCTAAGAGGGCAAATCCAGAAACTGTCCAAGGCTCCCATTGTAGACTTTGTTCTCGGAGGGATTAGGAGAAAAGAAGCAGAAAAAAAGGGGGCCCTTTGGGAGGAGGTGGGCGCTTCAGCGACCCACAGGAGGCTGAACTTGGAACTTCTCAGCAGACATCATGCATCTCGGGTTCAAACTGGACCCTGCCTGGCCTCTTTTAAAGTGCAAACGCCTGGGAAGGGGGGTCAGAGATCAGGTTTCTAGAACCTTCCGTGAACCACACCTGCTGGTTGATAGGCCCTCGCTGGTGCCTCTCTGTGGTTTCTGTGGCCACCCTGCAAGATGGGGGGCTTGTTAGGCTCATTTCACAGGTGGGTAAACTGAGGCTCTGAGGCCAGCCAGGCAGCAGGGTTGGATCTAGTCCCAGTTTTCCTGGTTCCAGGCCCAGGGCTTTCCCACCACCTGAGGCAGGACAGCAGAGAAGGGCAGGTGGGGTCAGGGTGTGTCCGGCTTGGACACAAAGAAGAAGACAGGGGGCGGATGCCGGTCACCAGGGATGTCCGTTCTGGGAGGCGCCTCTTCCTGTCACCTCCCCTGGCAAAAGTCCAGCCTCGTCCTTGCTGCAGGGCTGGCTCTGCCCCATCCTGGCCCTACCCTGGCCCTGGCGCCCCCAGCCCATCCACTCAGGGTCCTGTGGGCAACTGCTGAGGAGGGGCTGGTCTTGCTGGAAGCATTTTCACATGACAGCTACCAACCTGTGGCTGTTGAGCACATAAAATGTGGCGAGTCCAAATCGAGATGTGATATGAGGGGGTTTTGAAGACTCAGGATGAAAAGAAGAATGGAAAATATTTCGTTAATGATTTTTTTAAAGGTTGGTTATATGTTGAAATGATGATACTTTAGATATATTGAGGGACCAGGGGCTGGGGATTGAATCTGGGACCTCGCATGTGGGAAACTGGCGCTCAACCACTGAGCCACGTCGGCTTCCCTATTAGTTGTTTTTTTCATTTGTTTTGCTTGTTGTTCATTTTTGTTTTTTCAGGAGGCACTGGAAACTGAACCCAGAATCTCCCATGTGGGAGGCAGGAGCTCAACTGCTTGAGCCACATCCACTCCCAAAAATATATTTTTAATATTAGCTCAACTGTTTCATTTTACTTTTTAGAAATGTGACTCAAAAAAAATATTCAAAATTGCATATATGGCTCCCATTTTATTTCACGTGGACAGCGTTGCTCTAGATAGCCAATTACTCACACAAGCCCTGTGGAAGGAAAGATTCAAAATGCCCCTCATGGCCTGAACAAGAAAGACAAATACCAACTCTACACAAACTCTTCCAGAAGATGAAAGAGAAAATCCTGCCAGTTCATTCTGTGTGGCCAGCATAGATACACCAAGACCAGATAAAGGCATTGCAAGAAAAGAAAACCAAAGAGCAATATCCCCCATAAGCACAGATTTGAAAATTCTTAACCAAATTTTAGCAAATCAAATCTCACGATATATATAAAAGATAATACATCACCATTATACTAGGAATGTAAGGTTGGTTTAACATTCGGAAATCAATGTAATGTATCACATTAACACATGAAAAAAGAAAAATGATATGATCAGCTCAGTAGGAATGGAAAAAATATCACTTGACAAACTAATATCCATTCATAGCAAAACTCTCAGTAAACCAGGAATAGAATGAACTTTCTCAACTTGGTAAAGGACGTCTGTGAAAAACCTACAGCTAGCGTGATACTTAACATTAAGAGATGCGATGCTTTCCCCCAAATCCCTTTCCCCCTTTCGCCACTTTAACTTTGTACTGGAGGATCCAGCTATTGGAATAAGGCAAGATTTTTAAAAGGTGTTCAGAGTGAAAAGGAAAAGGGTAACCTGCTTTTATTCTTGGGTGACATAATCATCTATGTAGAAAATCCAATGGAATTGACATAAAAGCTGCTAGAACTAATACGTGAGTTTAGCAAGACTGTAGGATACAGGATGCAAATATACAAACAACAAACACATGAAAAGCTTTAAAATACTGTGAACAACAGCTTCAAAACACATGAAATACTGAAGAATGAATCTGACAAATTATGTGCAAGACTTGTACAATGGCAACCACAGAACATTGCTGAGAGAAATTAAAGAAGATCTAAACAATTGGGTCAAAAGACTTGATATTGTTAAGAAGTCAGTGGTTCCCCAAATGACTGATCAAGTCAATGCCATCTCATTCACAAGCCCAACAGATGTTTTGTAGAAACTGACAGCTGATTCTAAAATTCCTATGGGATTGTCAAAACAGCTTTGATAAAGAACAAAATAAGAGACTAATAGCACCTGATTTTAAGACTATCATAAAGCTAGAGTAATCCAGATAGCTTGTGGGCATAAAGGTAGGCAAATACATTAATGGAACAGAAGAGAGAGTTCAGAACTAGATCCAAATATATATGGATAAGTTATTTTAAATAATGATGCAAAGGCAGTTCAGTGCAACAAACAAAATAAGCTGAAAAACCTAAAACTTAAATTCATACCTGGCACAGTACATAAAAATTAACTCAAAATGGATCATATATCTAAATGTAAAATCTAAGCTATAAAAATTCTAGAAGAAAATAAATGAAAATCTTTGTGACCTAGGGTTAGGCCAAGATGTCTTAGATACCACACCAAAATCATGATCCATAGAAGAAAATAATTAATGAATAGGTCTTCATTAAAATTAAAATTATCCGCTCTTTGAAAGATATTGCTAAGAGAATGAAAAGACAAGCCACAGACTGGGAGAAAACATTCACAAATTGTATATATGGTAAAGGCCTTGTATCCAGAATATATAAGGAATTCTCAACTCTCAATAACAAGAAAACAAACAACCCATCTTAAATAGGGCAAAAGGTGTGAAAAGATACTTCACCAAAGAAGTTATATGGATGGCAAACAAGTATGTGAAAAGACATATGCCATCATTAACCATTAGGGAAATGCGAGACACAACGAGATACCATTTCACACCCACTAGAATGAGGAGAATTAAAAAGCAAGAGCTGCTGGTGAGGATGTGGAGGAACTGGAACTCCCACGCACTGCTGGTGGGAAAGTGAAACGGCGCAGGCACTTCAGAAAACAGTTTGGCAGTTTCTCAAAATTTTAAGCATACATCCACCAGATGATCCAGCCCTTCCCCTCCAAGGGATTTACCCAAGAAACACAAACGCACACGTCCATGAAACCTTGTCTATGAATGTCCATAGTAGCTTTATTTGTAACATCCAGAAGGTGGAAATGACCCAAATGTCCTGTCGGATGAATGCATAAGCCGACGGTGGTACATCCATACAGCAGAGCATGCGCCGGCAGTGAAGAGGAACGAGCTGTTGATACACGCAGCCGTGTACATGTGTCTAAAAATGATTCTGCTGGATGAAGGAAACCAGCCAAAAAAAGGGTACATACTCTATGAGTCCCTTTATAGAAACTCCTAGAAAATGCAAATCAATTTAACATGACCAAAACCAGATAGTTGACTGGTGGGAGTGGGGAAGGATGAGTGTGGAGGGATTACAAAGGGGCACAAGGGAATTTTGGGGGTGATGGCTAGGTCCATTATCTTGATTGTGGTGATGTCTCCATGGGTCTCTTCACGTAAAAGCTTTCCAAACTGCGCACTTTAAATAGGTGCAGCTCATTGTGCATCAATTGTACCATAATAAAGCTGTTACACAAAAAATTCATGCATACAAAATGATGATACTCATTTAGCAAGAACACGTGCCGACTAAGAGAGGCAAAGTGTACATGTTGGCACGGTTGTTATGGGGGAAGGGACAGGAGAGGGAGGTGGTGGTGGAATAAATAAATGAAGCAAGACGGAGGCCGTTCCTGAACGCAGGGGCATGTCGGAGGTTGAGGGGCGTGACCGACTCAATCAGAACTCGCTGCCCCCTCCCCGCCCTGCAACGAGCCGCAGTAACGAGTTGCTGCCCAGGAACTTGACCCACAAAGGCCAGCTCTTCCCCAGCCTGTCTGAAATCCACCCATCCTAGCACCTCGACTTCTTACGGGCCGTGGGGACCCTCGAGCCGCTGCATCCATGGAGGCACAGTGGTACCCACAGGCAGGCACCTGCTGGCCACGCCACCTGTCTGAAGAAATTTGCCTGATTTCATCCATCAGTTCTTCAGAGAACCAGAGGCACGAATGGCTATTTACAGTGAGTATTTTTAAATGTCAGCTGGGGCACCGTGCTGATGGGTCAACTCTAACCAAGTCCTCCATTCAGCAGGTGCTGCCTGCACGCCCTGGAAACAGAGCTGATCAGCTGATCAGCCCCTTGTAGAAGTCACAGTAAGAGAAGGGGGATGTCCAGGACCATGGGGTGGGGAGGGGCAGCCTGGGCCAAGCATGTGCAGGGATACGGGTGGCAGAGACCCCTCGGCCCCACTGGACGGTGTGCCCCAGGGGCGACCCAGTCTGGGTGACCTGTGATGGGGCTCCAAAGCCCGGTCCTGAGCAGGACCCCGGAGCCAATTCCAGCTGCCTAAGTGAAGGTCTGCAATGGGGAAGAAGCCAGCGTAGGAAAGGGACCTCCCAACAGAGTGCACTTTCTCACACAGGCTAGAGCAGCACAAAGATGTCTGTTCCGCAAAGCATATGCTCCTGGTGGCATTTTATCCCCAAGCCACATTGTAGTCCTGAAACCGAAGGGGACAACTGCCCAGGAAATGCCCCACCTGGCTGACTCCGTGGGGCCAGTTGCGGTCGTCAGAGGCGGTGTGACTTTTGACAGCTCTATGCAGCCAGAACATTCTGGAACAGCTCTATGCAGTGAAGCCAGCCCGTAACTGGTCCCGATTCTATCCAGCACACTTTGGGAGCCAGAGCTGAAGAGGCCACCTGTGAAGGCAGGGCACTTGCTGAAAGAATGAAAGGTTCAAGGGACACCTAAGCTGAAACCCGAGGGACGGCTTGGCCAGGCAAAGATTCCGAGGTGGTCAGCAGGGCGAGGTCAGAGCCGTATGTGAGCCCCAGGGGGCAGGGAGCTGGAGGGGTGCCCGCCCCAACGGCCCTGCAGGCCTTTGCAGCCAGCCAGGTGGAGACATTGTCTCCCTCCAAAGGAACGAGAGGCCATGGGGCAGTTTACAGCGGGAAGGGACAGTCTCGGGTGTGTGTTCCGGAAGGGTCCCTCCGGGCTGCCCTGAAGGTTCGGGGGGGCGGGGTCAGAAGGTGGTGACGGGAGGCAGGGTAAGAGATGACAGTGGCTGTGGGGACAGGGTGTGACAGCAGTCAGCGGACATTACAGAGCTATTATTGGGAGGCTTGTGACTCCTGGGTGGGGGGGTCCCACAGACCACCCCCTCCCCCAGGGCAGAGGCTCAGAACCTAAAGTCTGCTGACCCTTGAAATGAGACGCAAAGTAGTGTGTCTGTGCACAGGCTCATCTTCCTGTTTTTAGGAGATATTTGCAGCTTTCGGCCCCTTTTCAAAGGGATCCATGGCTCTAAAAGGCACCTGAACCAGTGAACAGCTGGCTCCCGACAGCTGGAGCTCCAGCTCGAGGAAGGACCCTGAAATGGCTGTGGGCATCGTGGGGGACTTGGTCTATCATTTTATGTCTGGCTTGCAGCCAGCATCGATGTCCCAAGGCTGAGAAAGCAAGGACAAAACCTCAGTCCTGCAGAAACGGGTCGCGAGCAGCTCTGCCAGCTGGAGAGAGACAGTGCATTTTGGCATTTTGGGAGCGGGTTCCTAATTGCTGCTCGGCATCATCCAGAAGGAATGCCCCGTGACAGCCCTGCCCACTTCCGCCTGCTGGAGCCGGTGCGCGGGTTTCCTCTGGCGGCTGGCCGCTCCTGGCTCTTGCTGACAGCCACATTCTTTCCTGGAGCTATTGACCCCAGTGCACACCAAGCCTGGGAAGTTCACGGAGAGGCTATCGGCCTCCGGGGCTGGCCCCGGCTGCCTCCTGAGGCCAATGACCCGGCCTGGCCACACGTGCCCGGTGCAGGGAGCTGGCCCTGCCTCGGACGAAAGCGCCAGATCCGGGGCCTCCCCAGTCCCAGATTCCCCCACCCTGACCCAGGCCCAGAGTCCCCTGGGCTGCAGAACCTGGGGCACAGCTGTCAAGTGTGCCCAAATGGGGAGCACCGGGTGAAGAAGTTTCCGGAAACTGCGCCAAACCCCACCCCACCCGTTTCTCGGCCCCAGAAGGCTGACCAGTCACCCGGGTCTCTGTGGTGCAGCCCGTGGAGCAGAGGGCCAGGAGGAGAGAGGGGATGGCCCCCGTCCTGCCGGCCACGGCTCCCTCCGCTGGCCGCCACAGCCCCTGCCACAGGCCCCTGCCCCAGGCGCCTTGCCATCCTTGCCCCTGCACTCAGCCATGTAGCCCGTTCGTAACAGCGTCTTCAGCCCCCTAAGGTGGGCACCTGCTTCTCTAGGACGCTGACCAACACGGGTGCCATCAGAACCAACAACAACGACAGTAATAGTAATAATAACCAGCCCCCCGGCAAAGCCCCATGTGCTGAGGGCGCTTTATTTTACTGAATCTTCTGAACACGTTTATGAAGTAGGTGCTCTTATGAGCCCCCATCTCACAAATGGGGAAACTGAGGCACAGGCGACCAGCGAGGCAGGGTCAGTGTTCAAGGCAAGGGCTCCCGAATGGGGAGGAGGCCTGGGGTCTTCTCCTTGGAATCACACCCCGCCTTGCATGAAGCTCTGCAGCCCTGCCGGGATGCCGGCGTCCGCAGACCCCCAGGCCAGCAGCGCCTGGCGAGACAGTGGAGCAGCCCGCCTCACCCTCTGGGACTCAGACCCTCAGGGGCAGCCCCCGTGGGCTCCTTGACCCTCGCCTCTGGCCGGGCCTGGGGCTGGCTCGCACCCACGCGCCCCTTTGCCAACGGGCTTGTCGCTGGCAGACGCTTGACCTCGGTGGCCCACGCTTTGCCCGAGAGTGACCCCAGCATTTGGTGTTACAAAAGTTTGCTCTCCGTTTCCTTTCGATTCCAGTAGAAGTTTAAAAAGGAAAGTCGATGATCCCGGGGGCAGCAGAGTGAGCTAAAAATAGCCCTGGTAAATAAACCAGGTCAGCAACCTGCCCCTCGTGAAACAATTCCGGGTGCATGAAGGCCACTGTTTACGGCCGCGGGTTTGGGGTGATTGCCCAAGACAGAGGCGCGGCAGCGTCCTGCCGGGCGAGCCGGGACACCCAGCACCCCACGTGGAGCCGTCACCCGCAGGCTGGGCACGACGCCTTCCCGCTGCCGAGACGTGGCCTCGGCCCCTGGGCCCGGGGGCGCCTGTGAACCCAGGGAGCTGAAGTTGGGATGGAGCCTCTCTCACAAGGCGACGAGGGCGACGCGTTCTGGCTGGGGTCGTGATGTCTGTGGCGGCTGGGAACCGCCAGGGAGCTGTGATTATGCAACTGCTCTCAGCGTCTTATCAGCTCAAGTCCAGGGGGACAGAGCCGCACCCTGGGCTGGGAAGCCAGTCTCAGTAGCAGGGCTGCCGCTCCCCTGTCCCCGGCGTGCATACGGGACCGCGGGAGCAAGTGCCGGGCAACTGTTTTGGTCTCTGCGATCAGAGACGTTCAACCCTAATAAATCCATGAGTCGTAATTTCTGCTGAACCTCTCAGAGGCTCATTTCTGCAAAATGCCGTAGGCTGGCTAAGATCCCGGGACGGAGGTTTAGCATCAAGCAGGGGTGACGCTCTCACGGCCATCGTTTGGCCAGTTTATAGTCGTAAGGTTCCAGGGGAGGAGAAGCCCCCCGTGGACACTTGTGCGGCCCCTTTCTCTGCTTGACTTGTCAAGCTCTCGACTCATCAGTGTACATAATGAGCTGGGACCGCTTCTCCTTGGCAATGAGGTGCGCCCCGGCTCAGGACGGGGGACACAGCCCCACCTGAGCTCACACCCCACCAACCAACGGGGCCAGGGTCCGAGGGCCCCACACCCGCAACTAACAGGCACCAGGGACCCGTAGCCTGATGCCGTCGTCTAAAATGAAGTACTGTTTGTTTTTGCATCCAAAAGCCATGCGAGCTTACATAGAGGGAGTTTGTGGGGTTTTTTTTTGGGGGGGGCGGCATACTAAGGCAGCCATCTGGATGGCAGGGGACTGGATTAGCAAATGCGTTGCGACCGGAAAGCGGAAAGCACACCCAGTTTACTCGATTGTGTGTGTGCAGAGCTGCCGATAGACGGAGGCCTGGTGGCGTTGGGGGGTGTGTGAAGACCCCCTGAGCTGCCCCCGAAGGCTGTTGGACCCTCTCCGTGGACGGATGACACACGTCCTACCACACGCATGGGAGCACCAAGGCGCCATTTCGCCTCGTCCTCGCCAGCATCTTGGGGCACCGTGACGGCGGCCGTTGCTGGACGGTGTTGGAGGCGTTAGAGGCCGAGCCCGTGGATCCGGCCGGGCAGGCAGGCAGCCCTGCATTTCGTATTTTCAGCAGCTCCAGCTGCCCCCTCCTCCCCTCCAGGTTGGGAGACAGGGTTGGAAGCCCTACTCCCCCCACCCCCATGCCCATGCTCTCTGATTCCTGAATAGGGGGCAGGGCTCTGGATTTCTGCAGAGGGGGACCTGGGAGAGCTGTCTGCAGGGCCGGGGTGGGCGTGCACTGCCTGTTCACTTGGCGGTGGAGGCCTTTGGAGCAGAGATGGGCTGACGGAATCCCAAAGGCCTGCTCTGTCCTTGGCGTTCCACAGAGCTCCTGCTGGAAGCCTGCAGCTGCCAAGGGCCGGCCCAGCTATTCTGCACCAAACACCGAGGCATGCAGGGCTTTGAAAAGCCAAAGCAGGCGACCTCAGGGCTCCGGTGTGAAGGCTCTGCACCCACAGAGCCCAGGGCAGGCCGCCCACGGGGCAGGCTAAAGCAGGCAGGTCACCGGGAAGGGCCCTGCTGCTGACCAGAGGCAGGCAGCCCCCCTCTGGGGCTCCTTGTGGGGGACGTTTAGGAGCTAGGGCTCCGAGACCCCTAAAATTGGCTCTGTGGGTCCCCAGAAGAGGGCAAGCCTTGGGCTGGGAGCTGGGGGACGGTGACGGGCTGGAGGAGGAAGGCTGGTAGGTGGAAACGTCACAGCCCTCACCTCCCGGCCGCCCAGGGAAGGATGGGTCTTGAACTCAGTTGCCCAGACGGCTCTGGGCAGAGACTGCTCTAGATGCCGTGTCTCCTAGCCCCTATGAGGGTCACCCTCTGCTTTTCCAGTAGGAAATGCCCTTATTATCTCCCTTCTCTGT
This sequence comes from Cabassous unicinctus, assembly GCA_029593785.1. Lineage (NCBI taxonomy): Eukaryota > Metazoa > Chordata > Mammalia > Cingulata > Chlamyphoridae > Cabassous > Cabassous unicinctus. Next base: position 14,019 of record JAQZBX010030853.1, read on the forward strand.
TCCAAGGTGGATTTTTTAATGGTGAAGGGCAATGCACCCACAGGTGTCTCTTTGGCCAGGGAACCAGCCCTGTGCCTCCACCCAGTCTCCACGGAAAGAAACTTTTGTCCAAACGTCTTCATGCTTCACGCTCTCACCGCAGCTCGATAGGCAATTAGCAAATGTCACGGTGCCCTCCTCCCCGAGCGACGGCTGTTTCAGATGTCAGATTCCTGCCAGGCTCCGCGGCTTGTTCTAAAACCTCTTTGCAGGAGGACTCAGGGGAAATTAACCGCATGCCAGCTGAGAAGAGAAACCCTGGGCGTCTGAGAATGTCACCTTCTCCCAGGGAGGGAATTCAGCTGCTGCAGGACTGGTGCTCACACTGACAGTGGAAGATTAATTGGCGTGGAGCAAATTATGGAAATGAATGGAGCCATTCCCCGTGGCCACGGCGTGTCCACACATCGGGCCCGCGGTGGCGTGGTAGGCATCCCGACGCCCTTCCTTTGTCTTCTCCGAGAGCCCCCCCCACCCCAATTTCTGGAGATGAAGCCAAAAACTAAATGTGTTCACAATTGGATGGGGGTGAGGGGGGCCTTTATCCACGGGGCAGAGCTGACATCACGCCCACCGACCCACACCAATTAGGCAGGTGCCAGGCCATGCATCTTACATGGGGTAGAGTCATTGAAAATCACAACTGTGATTGCTCATTTTACGGATGAGGAAACTGAGGCACAGAGAAGGGCTGTGACTGCCCCAGGTGGCCCACCTGGGGAGCGGCAGAGCCAGGGTCCAGCCGAGGCAGTCAGACCCCTGACTCTGCCAGCAGGTGGTCCAGATGTGCCGGGGAGGGGCACGTGCCTCCTTCCCACCCTTAAGGCTTCTTGGCCATCTGGTCACTGAAGAGCTACTAGCCCTTGTCCCGGCAGGCCTGGGGAGGGGGCTGCTGAGGGGTGCTGAGGGGTCTCCCGGGGCCTATGCCCAAATCCCTGACGCTGGGCCAGAGGTCTGGGGTGAGGCCCAAGACTCTGCATTTCTCATTAGCTCCCTGTGCTGCTGATGCCGCAGGAGGCAGCAACCAGGGAGCCCCATGTCAGGCCTGACGTGGGGAGGGGGTGTCCAGTCCACCTGTGGGATGTCCAGGGCAGGGGGAGGGGTGGCTTTAGGCACAGGTGGGCCTGGCATGGCGAGTACCCTTTACACCGACCCCATCTCAGCAACGGGGCAAGTCAAGTCCAGGGAGGGAAGGAGGCACGGAACCCCCCTGCAGAGCCAAGTCAGCGTCCCGGGGACCACAGCCCCCCCAAATAAAAGGCGGCTGGTGCCTGCCCCAGGGCTCCTGGGACCTCCCGGGGTTACAGCCAATGCCAGCCCACCTTGGAAACGTGGTCCTAGGGAAAAATCCACCCCAGGGAAAGAGAAGGGGCCGCCCGCCTCCAGCCTGGCCCTGCTGCCACCACAAGATGGCGCTGTTTCGTGGGTTTTGTTTTGCAGCCAAGGGCACCCCCCCACTCCAGGGGTCTCTGGTAGGACGATGTCCTGGGCTCCTGGGGCTGCAGGTAATCCTGGTGCAGAGGGAAGGCGGCCCCTCCCTGTTGGGTGTGTGTGCGTGCTTGTGCGTGCATGCGCATGGGCACGTGTGCATGTTTGCCGCGTGGCACACGCTCACGTCCGTGCACTTCCACGGGTGTGCGCGTGTGCACGGTCTGCTGGTTTTGTGCATGTGTGAGCCGCGTGTGCATGTTTTTCTACACGTGTAGGTGTGCGCACATGGCCATGTGCGTGTGCTGGAGAGTGGGCGCCAGCGAGGTCCAGCTCCTTTCCTTGGCTGCCCTCCCCCTCCTCTCTGGCCGATGCCGGGTGTTTTTCAGGGCTCTACTCAGGGACCACCGCCCTGAGGCCAGGTCTGCCTCCGGGGCCCTGCTCCAGCCCCCCAGCTCCTGTGGGGCCCTCGTCTCGTGTGCGGACGTCGTCGGTATCCTTGTTTGTCTCTCGCCACCCTCTGAGCGTTGTGGGCCAGGCCGGGCTGGTCTTGAGCCGGGGGTCCCAGTCCAGGAACCAGACCTGGCATGGAGGGAGACTGGCGGCCAAAGACCACCAAATGCCGGCAGATGCTGGTAAAGCCCGCGCTGTTCCTAGCAGCCTCTGTGAAGTCAGTCCCTGGTCCAGGGGTCCAGGGATTGTTTACAAGCCTGTGAGCAGGACACCAGAGATTTGGGGTCACTGACCCCTTCTAGAATGAAGAAACCTGTTAAAAGCTCACAGGCACACACAAAAATCACCTCTGGTATGAGGGGTTCGCCGACTCTAGGATTCATCGTCGTACCTCAGGTCAGAGCCCCACGCTGGGCTCTGACCATGCCCAGGGCAGGGCAAGCTGCTGCCCACGCCAGCATCGCGGCAGGAGGGACACCACGTCCAGCGGAAGCGCCCAAGGCCTGGGGGGTGGTCAGGAGAGAAGGGGGCACGGGAGATTCTTCATCCATTCATTCCTCAATTACTTTTGTCTGTCTCTCTCACGCCAGGACGAACGAGTGAGGCAGAAAGTCTCACCCCAGCGTCAGCCGGGCCCTGGGAGTGGCCTGCCCAGCCCCGGAAGCCCCTTCTCTCTGGGAGGGAGCATGGCTGCCCAGGCCTGCCTCGGACCCAGCTGCGGGTGGGAGGTGCTGGAAGCGGTTTGGACAGCCGGCAGCCTGCAAGTCCACCGGCAGGAGGAGGCCCTGTGCGTCCTTGCCCTCCCTCACCACCCCCTGGCTCATGCAATTCCCGCCTTGGGGACCTCGGGGGGCCCAAAGCCTCTACCCAAGGTGCCTGTGAGCCACTAAGGGCCTGCTGCCTTTTGAAAAAAAAATGTATTTTATTTATTTATTTCTACCCACCCTCACCCCCTGCCATTGCTTTGCGCTCACTGTCTGCTCTCTGTGTGTCTGCTTGTCTTCTCTAGGTGGCACCGGGAACCGATCCTGGGACCTTCTGGAGTGGGAGAGAGGCGCTCAATCTCACGCGCCACCTCAGCTCCCTGGTCTGCTGCGTCTCTTATTGTCTCTCCTCTGTGTCTCTTTTAGGTGCATCATCTTGCTGCTCCAGCTCTCCGCGCGGGCCAGCTTGCTTTTCCCCAGGAGGCCCCGGGAATGGAACCCTGGATCTCCTATATGGTAGACGGGAGCCCAGTCGCTTGAGCCACATCCGCTTCGCCCGCTGCCCTCTCGGCTGAGGGGGCGGCTGCCTTCTGACTTGTGTTCACGCAGCAGCTCCCTGTGCCCTCAAACATCAGGAGTGAGCAGGGGGAGGGGTGCCGCTTCCCCGGCTTTGCCAATCTTGTTCTCTCTGCTCTTCTCCTGGGGCCAAAGGGGTTCCTCCGGCCAAGACGCTGTTCTCCTCTCACGAGAAAGACTGCCCTTGGCTAAATTCTATGTGTGAACCCTAGGCAGGCCCCCCTTTTGTGGGGCGATGGGGTCAGCCTCCTGGGGCCCCACCCTTGAGGAGTGCTGCAGGGTCTGCCCCCTCTTTCTTCTTTCCGGGGCAGTGTGCAACTCCACTTGTCCATTTTTAGCGATATCCAGCAGCACCGAGGGATGGTGCCAACAGACGGCATCCTGGAGCGGGCGGTGATCCTGGGGCCCTGCGCTGCCCGCAGCCTCTAGGGCGGCCCTGGCCCCAGCACTTGCTTTCTTCATTTATGAAATAAGAGCTGCAGCTGTGGTCACACCCACACTGTCCTCCAGTCACACATGGAGTCAGATAAATGCACGTAGGCCGAGGTGGCTGTAGAATGAGATGAGGAGGACACCATTTGCCAGTGGAGAGCCAAGATGAAGTGGGCGTAGTAAGTTCATCTGCAATTTATATATTTTTAAAACTATGTTCCAGAAATTTGTATATGGCTTTTCGGTCTGTCCTCTGGAACTCGTCCCTGGGCTCTGTCCAGCTGGCTTCCTAAATGCCACTCCCTCCACCTGGGGCGTCTCCCTGGTCTCACCTCCAGCTCTCCCGACCCCTCACCTCCACCTGGCGTCTCCCCCTCCTGCAAAGGCTGCCTGCAGGTCATCTTTTCCATCAACCCCGTCCTGACCATCCCGACCTGGAGACCCTCTCCCCGCCCCGTGGCGTGAACATGGGTTATTCCTACAGATTTTGAGACAAAAGCTTGCTCCTGCAGGGAGACTGTGCTTTACAGACAGCTGGAGCTTAATAAATGTCTGTTGATTGAATGGACGAAGGAAAAGAGACGACAGGCCTGGGCTTGAAAACACATCTCAAAATCCAGAATATTACGTGCCTGTCATCTCCCAAGTCACTGCCTGGGAAGGAGGACCAGGTCCATGAGCAAACCTAACTAGGTAGCCGGGTGGGCTCGTGCGTGCAAGTCCATGGGGATTGGGGCGGAGTGGAATGGAATCTTGGAGTCGATGGTGGAAAACTGCAAAGTCACATTAAGTAAGGAATGTTCCTGTCGGTATAAACCGATGTTCTGAAGGCACGGAGTGTGGTGAGGTCCGTCTCTGCATGCCAGGAGACGGACGAGCTACACGGAGATGCATGCTGACCCGGGACTCAGAGGCATTAATTACTCAGATGAGTAAGTATTAAACCAAAGGTCTAGCCTCAGAAATTAGCCTCAGATTAGCCCCCTCGCTCTACTTCCTGTAAAATAACATTTGGAATGGACGCCCGGGTGGAAAGTGCCAAGAAGACGTCGCGCCCGGCATCTCCCCCCGTGGCAGGGCCGTGGGCTCCGTGTGGCCGGGGTGCTTTCCAGGAGGGGGCTGCCAGCCCCCATGCTCCCGCCAGCAAATCCCGGGCTCAGGTGAAGTCAGTGGACTTCCCTGCAGTGGCCTTTCACCTCTAAGCTCCTGCACTGGGTCCAGCCTGGAGGTGGAAGTCTCTGGAATACCAGGGAGGTGGGATCCCAGTTAGAGGTCTCTGGGTTCCACGTGCTCATTCGGGGGCACCCCTAGGGTTGGGGCTCGCAGGCTGGGCAGATTTGGGGAAGAAGCAGGGAAAGCTGGTGCAAGCGAGAAGGGCAGCTATGCCTCCTGGGCCAGGGCTGGCCCCTCCAGGCCAAATCTGTTCCCGAGAGCTTTCGGAGCGGGCCTCCCTGGGGGTCTCATGGCCTCAGATGCGGAGGTTGGCCTCCCCCCAAAGGCTCCTAGTTTGTCTGAATCAGACACAGTCGGCTCACAAAGTCCTTGGTGATATTTCCAAGATGCTGCTCTGATCCCACTTCCCTCCTAAAAATTTCTGTCTACAGAGCAAAGGTCCAAACTCCTCTATGAACTTCAAAGCCTTGCAGGCGCCCCCATGCACACTGATCCAATAGGGAACTTACTGTCTGGCCTGGGCTCTCCTAGGCTGCGTGATCACTCACCCTCTGGTGAAACGGAGTGTCCCAGATTCCTTCTCCATCGTCCTCCCCAACCCCTCCCCACCCCTGGCCCCATCCCAAACCTGGTCAGTTACTCTTTTCCCCAGGAACCCAGGAATTCTTTCCACACCTCTGAAAGGGCGTGTGGGACCCTCTTTAATAAGCGCTGACAGTTCCCGAGCGGCCCTGGCCGGCACTGCTCTAAACCGCTCAGCTGGATTGGCTCACTCCAGCCTCCAGCTTGCAAGGACACACCATCCGCAGTGCGCTCCAGGCCCCCGTGCTCCACCTCGGGCCCCGACACGGAGGCCGAGCCACGGGCACGGGAAGCCGCTCTCCCCAGGGGAATCAGCGGCCCCAAGCCCGCGGCCCCCCAGCTCTCTGCTTCCACGGGGCTGGTCTGCGCGTCCTTCCCCTGACCAGAGACCGTCGGCCGTCCTGGAGACTCTTGGACGTCCTCGGGCCAGGCGCCTTCTTAGGGGGCCAAGGGGACACTCCCCCCTGAGCCCATCAAGCTCAGTGTGCCTGGGTTCCCAGAGATTCCTGCCCAAACCGTCCAGGGCCCACATGCCAGTCCGTGGGCTCCTCTGGGGTCCAGTCCTAGGCCCGACCTGGGTCACCTGAAGGCGGCCGTCTGTGGGGTGGTGTGTCCGTGTGTCCAAGGACCCCTTCCCAGTGAGGGGCAGAGCTGGAGGGGAGATGAGGGGCCGGGCCACGGGCTGGGGGCCAGGAACCCCTCTCTGTACCACCACATTCCAGTGCAGAAGCCAAGAAATCTGCAAGCTCTCCGTGGGCACCTGCCGCTGCCAGGCTTTCTGCGGGTACAGCTTCGCGTTGAAGGAGAAGGACGGAGTCCACCAGACTCAAGGGTGGGCTGGCTTGATTTGGACCCTTCGGTGTTTAGGCACAGGGCCCGTGACCCCCACCAATGTCAGGGCCAGGCCAGCCGCGGGGACCCAGGCCCTGCCGAAGGGTTTGGTCAAGCAGCCGGAGACACGGGTGGACGAGGACGTGAGAGTGGGAGTGAGGGTGTAAGAGTGGCAGCCGGCGTTTCCTCGCCCATCTTCATAAGCCGGCTCTCACGCCATCGCGCCCTTCTCAGGCACGGGCTGGCTTCACATCCTGCCTGTCTCTACCAGCTGCGCAGCCTCCACCCACCCCACCCCCTCTCCCAAAGGCACCTGCCCATGCAGTGTGGGGGACCAAGTCCCACTACACAGAGTGCTCGGAGCAGGGTTGGCACGACTCAGCGCATTGTTTTAGCTGTCACGGTCATCACCTTCGTGTCCACTCAGCTTGAAGGTGGGGAGCTCACATTTGGACCCTGTGTTCTTGATGCCTCATTGGACTGTGAGAATGGGCACAAGGGGAGGGGCTCACTAAAGGCCTTTAGTGTTATCCCTGAAGGAGCTGCTGGTGGGTCTGAGCAGAGCTGAGTGGAGTTCAGGCACAGTGCACTCCAGGAGGGCAGCGGCTTGTCTGGGTCTCGGCTGCGTTCTCGGGGCCTAGGGCCGTGCCTGGCACACAGTCGGTGCTCAGGGGATCAGTGTGGAATGAACTGGCGGTGAACGCGCCCTCTCGCCTCTCAGGAGGCTGACGTGGCCCGGCAGCCTTGGCTCAGCGGGCAGTGGTGGGGATGGGGCTCTCCTGCCCTTGTCATGCTTAGGGCCAGGGCAGAACATCTTTGAGGGAATGTGTAAGTCGAGGAGGAGAAGTGATCTACCCATGGGAGCCCAAGGTCACTGTAGGAAGCCAAGGTGCCCGGCAAAGGAGGTGAGGCCGGGGGAGAGCTAGGGGCTCTGAAGGTGGAAATGGGAGGGCAGGATTCCCGAGCAGGGCCTGTGGGCAGGGCAGGCCTTCTGTGGGCCAGGGACCTCCGCGTGGGTGGGCCGAGGGGCTGCAGCTGGCAGGAATCTGGGAGATGCCAGCTGACCCCCCATCCTGTCCCCAGAAGCAGCTTGGTCAGGGGTCTTCTGGGTTTGGGGGCTCCAGGAGAGGTGGGGGTCCCTTCCTGGAACTACACTTGGAAGTTAGCAGCTGCAGGCCAGCGCCGACCGCCACAGCCACACAGCCCTATGAAGCGCGTCCGGCTGCAAATCCCCGCAAGGACGGTGCCGGTGAGCGGGGCTGAGCCAGCAAAGGTTCCCCTGATGGCTGCTCGCTCAGAGGGGCCTTGGACACCAGCCGCGAGGCCGCGCGAAGCTGTCAGGCCTGTCCTGGTCACGCTGCCAGCTGCAGAGCGAGGCTGAGCCACCCTCGGACCCCAGGCCAGAGGGCTTTCTAGAACCGGTGTGGCTGGCCCCTTTGCTGGGGAGTGGTGGGCCCTAGTCCGCGGAGGGGGCCGGGGTGGGGCACGGCGCATCCTTCTCGGCTTCTGGCCACGGGGCTCTTGGTCCTGGAAGGTGGGCTCGAGGGGGGCTGGATAATTGGAATAACAGCTCGCGTTACAGAGCGCCGGGACTTTTCCAATCACAGGCCACACTCAGCACTTTCCACCCACGGCGGAGTTTTGGGAGCCGGCTTGAGTCTGGAAAAGCCAAGTCCAGGGCCTCGACACGGGTCAAGGGTGCCGGAAACCGGCCGTTGGGCTCGGAACCGTCAGACCTCCGCCCTGCACCCGGTTGGAGCGTGGACAACAGTGCCGGATGAGGCGGGCAGGGGGCCGGGGACTCGGCAGGGCCCCAGTGGGCAGAGGCCGGCCGCGACCCCTGGCCGAGGGCAGCTCATGTGGTGATCGGGTGGTCGTCCCCCCAAGCCCCAAACCCAATCCCCTGTCCGCACCCCGGGAACCCCCACAGTCAAACCCCGGGACCCTCTCGTCCTGGGGGAGGTGGGCAGTTCCTACCAGGGCCCCCACCACGGACCAGTTCTCCCAAACATGTGCGTGCAGGCGCCGCCTTGGCCTCCATCCCACCTGTGGCCCATCCCTTCGAAACTTCAGTAGGTATTTATCGAGCACCTACTGTATACTGGGCACTGTGTGAGGGGCTGGGAGAGGGCTTTGAGAAGACAGACGCTGCCCTGTCCCCATCCGGCTGAGACCGGCCGTAAACAAGTAGGTGAGCTAAAGCTCGGTGGGGGAGGGGTGGAGGCAGGAGAATGGCGGAAATGGCCGCGCAGTGGAGCATGGCTGGGGGGCCTTGGACTGGGGTTCAAGAATGGCAGGGGCTGTCCCGGCTTAGCATCCCAGGGCTGCTGTAACAAAGCACCACAAACGGGGCTGAAAACACTGAAACTGACCGTCTCCCAGTTCTGGAGGTGCTGCCAGGGCTGCGCCCCCCTTAAAGCTGTAGGGGAGGACGTTCCTCGCCTCTCTGGTTCTGGTGGGTCCGGCCATCCTGGGGTCCCTTAGCAGCGTCACCGCAGTCTCTGCCTCGTCGCCGCGTGGCCTTCTCTTCCCCTCCGTGCCTGCCCAGTGTCCCAGCGTCCTTCTTCACAGGACCCCAGCCCTGCTGGGTCAGCCCCCGGGCCCCGGTTTGGCCTCGCCTTAGCCAGGCACATCTTCAAGGCCCCTATTTCTCCCTTAGCCGCCGTTGACAAGACAGGGCTGTGTCTTTTCAGGGGACATAGTTCAGTCCCTCACAGAAGCACACTTCCTTGATTTATCTTTTTTACAAACATTTCAGTCCCATTGAGGGTCTCTGCCCCTTCTCTTTCAATAGCTCCCTTGCAGGGAAGGCAGAGTCTAATCTCTGTGCCCCCTGCCCCTTGGACTCTCGAGCCAGTTGTGGGGGCAGCTACCCTGGGGAGAGCGAGGCTTGTAAAAAAAAAAATGAAAAAAAGCCTTTCCGGCCCCTTGTTGAGCCCAGGCCTCTGCAGGACACGGTGCCTGGGTGGCCGAGGCCGTTCCAGGGCTTTGCCATTTGGCTGATCAAAGCCATTTTGTCCCTGGCGAGGCCCAATTCACACCTGGGCTGCAGGTCTGCGGAGAGGCAGGGAAGGAGCCGGAATGATTTTACGATGGGGCAGGGTGGGGGCGCAGACCCTGGGGTCCCGGCCCTGGGAAGCCGGAGCCTGCAGAGGGGGCACCTTTTGTAGTGACGCCCCATTTTTGGAAACCCCTCCCTTGTCAGGTCTCCCACCCCCACCCCCAGGCAGCAGGAGTAAGGTCAAGCCGGGCCAGCAGCCGGCTCCCAGGACGCAGCTGGGGTCTCAGGCCTGGGAAGCGGCCGCCAAGCGGGGGTTCCAAGTGGTTTTTCCAAAAGCAGATTGGATCACAACAGCCCCTGGCTTATACCTTCCAGAACCTTCTGTGGCTCTGAAAATAAGACTTGGAGTCCTGGCTGCCCCTTCCGCTCTCGGCCTCTTCCCCATTCCGATCCCTCTGGCTCACGCAGCCCTGCCCCCTCAACGCACTGCTGCCTCTGGTCACAGGCTCCTGCACAGGCTGCTTGCCCTGCCTGGAATGCTCTCCTGCACCCTCAGATACCGGCTCAATTATCACCTCCTCAGGGAGGTCCTTCCTGATTTTCCTGGGAGGCTACCTCCGTCCTAGACTCTCACGGCCCCAGGGACCTCTGTTTGGAAGGATGCGGTTTTACAGGCGCACCTTTTCCAGGTGTGCTTGCTTGACTTATGCCTGTCTTCTGGCTGAGCTCTGAGCCCCCAGAAAGGGAGGCTGCACTTGCTTGCCTCTGTGCTCCAGGGCTGGGAGAGTCTCGATGCTTGTCTGTTGAACCCACGCGAGGGAGAAAGGGGCGGATGTTTGCAGATGCGCCTCTGTGGGGCCCGAGCAGCCTGCCCTGCTGTGCTCCACCAAGCCGAGGGGGTCCCGAGGTGGGCCTTCGCTAGGACATGCCCCAGCTGGGCAGCCCGGGGAAGCTGCTGGGCTCTTCCTGGGCAGCTTGTCGGCCTCCCCCAGGCTCCCCTCCTCCCGCAGGGCAGGGAGCCAGGGCATGGCCCGGCCAGCGAGGAGAGGGTGCCGTCCTGCCTGGGGACGGCAGGAGCTTTACAGTTTTCACAGCCTCGAAAGGGGAGCAAGCGGGCACGCACAGGACGTGAGGGCCCCCGCACGGGCTTCCCGCTGTGGCCGTAACAAATCGCCACAAACTGTAAAACCTAAAGCTCTTCTTTCGCTGCTCTGGAGGCCACAAGTCTGAAATTGTTGTCCCTGGCCTGGTTCCCTCTGGAGGCTTCAGGAGGGACTCTGTCTCCAGGCCGTGCTCCGTGGCTCAGGGCCCCTTCCTCCTTCCTCCTTCTTCAAAGCCAGCAGGGCGGCAGCTCCGGAGCTCTTCCACCCTGACCCTCGGCTTCCCCTGCTGCCTCTCACGCCCTCCTCTGAGGAGCCGTGTGATCAGCCCAGAGCCACGGCCCCTCGCACGCCCACGCCATCTTCACATCTACAAAGGCCCTTTGGCCACGTGAGGTCCCACATCCACAGGTTCTGGGGATTCGGGTGTGGACACCGCGGGACATTATTGTGCCCAGCGCGCCCAATCTCTCAGGCATCCTGCGTGTGAGCGCTGCGCGAGCAGCCCTGGTAACCAGCCACAAAAGCAGCAGCTTGTGGGGGTCCCTCCCCTGGGAGGGGCTCACTCGCCTGCTCCCTCTGTCCTGGGAACAGGCCCCGGGTAGGGTCGGCCTCACCCCCATCATATGAAGGGGGAGGGGGTGGGGGGAGGGGGTGGGCACCAGGAACCAAGCTGACATCCGCCAGCAAAGCGGGGGCTAGGTGGGCTGGGGTCCTGACCCCAAAAGCTGCACGCTGCCCTGCTTTGCCTCAACTTACTGACACAGAGCATACATCTAGCAACATGCACCTCACTGGGGTGCAGCTCAAATAAACCCGCCCTTCGAGGCAGCACCCTGATTGTTACACGCTGGACTGTGGTCCCCAAAAGCCGTCTTCAAGCCCTGGCCTCCAGTCCCGCGGAGGGAGATTTTTGGAAATAGGGTCTTTGAAAATGGGATCAGTGAAGATGAGGCCAAGACTGGATTCACGTGGGCCCCAGCCCCATAGGACGGGGGTGCTCATGAGAAGAGGAAATTTGGACACAGACAGTCATGGGGGGGGGCAGCCACATGAAGGCGGAGGAAGCAGAAATTGGAGTGAGGACTCTGCGAGCCGGGGAGGACGAGGAAGGCCAGGAAGACGCCTCCCCAGAGCCCCCAGAGACTGCGAGAGCATGGATTTCCCGGTTTGTGGGACGTTGTTACAGCAGCCCTAGGAGAAAAGAGCCCGGCCAGGACCCAACGCGGCTTCTAGAAGCCCCCACACTCCGCCCTGGGCAGCACGACCCGGCTTCTCTCGGCCCGAGTTAGTTTGGCCTGGTCTTGCGCTTTTCTAGAAGGATCATCCAGCGTCAGTGCCTCCAGGTCTGGCCTCAACCACTCAACCGTTGTCAGACCCAGTGCAGATCGGGGCAGGCGCGGGCTGTACATGCTCATCGCCGTCTTATTTCATTGCGCGAGGAGCCCACAGTCTACTCATTCGTCCCGCCCTCCATGCGCACGTCCGTAGCCCAGCTGGGGGCCCTCGTGACTGGGTTGCCAGAATGCCTGAGCCCACGCCTTCCCAGGCGTGTGCGTCTGCATTTCAGCCGGACGTCACCAGGAACGGACGGTGGTACTGCTTTGAGGGTCCAGCGCCCGCCGGGGCAGAAGGCAGCCCCATGTCCCCTGCTCCTCTCCACAAAGGAGGCTCCAGGATCTGGGGTCGCCCCGGAGCCTGGCCTGGCCCCGGGGCTGCAGATGCTCATGGTCGAGGATTCAGGGGGTGAAGGGCAGCGGTGACCAAGGGGGGCCACCCAGCGAGACAGATGCATCACTGAAGGGCGGGTTGGGCCATTTGCCGGGCAGGCAGGCTGGACGGCTGCTGAGGCCAGGCGTCGCGAGCCTGTCAGTGGTGCCAACTTATGGCACCCCTTCGAGGCGAGAAGGGCCCTCCTCGGCTGCCCCGGGGAGGTGTCCTCAGCAAGGGGGAGCAGGGTGGCGTCGTTACGGAGGCAGGGCCTAAAGCCAGGCCATAGCAGGTTTCTCCGAGTCACCTTCCCTGAGGCCCGGCTTCCTCACCCGCCGGATGGACAGGTGACAGTATCGATGTCACGGCCTTTGTGATGGTCAGTGTGGCACGTCGACCTGGCTACAGGCCCCAGCGATCCGAGCAAACGCCAGCCCGCGTGCTGCTGGGAAGGGGTTGGGTAGATACGACTAAAGTCCAGAACGAGTGAGTTTTAGTGCAGGGGACAGGCTGGGCGGGCCTCGTTCAATCAGTCCACAGGTGTCCCTGATGGAGGAGAAATTCCGATGGCAGCTTCAGCCCCTCCTGATGGCCCACCCTGGGG
>JAQZBX010030854.1:0-26606 GCA_029593785.1 Cabassous unicinctus
TAGAACATGGATACAAAGTCCTTCAGAAAAGAATCTGAACTTGTCTTTAATTTAACCTCATTTTCCCCAACAAGAATGATAAAAATCAAATCAAATCAAATCAAGTAACTAAGCAAACAAATAAATAAAATCAACAATTGAGACTATCAGTCAGGGGGCCAATTACTGGTTTCACAATTAGTGATCAATCCTCTATAGGACTGCAGAATAGAATTAGTTCTTCCTTAGTCTAGAAATTTAGATTGGCCAAAATGCCCATAAAAAAAAGAATTTGTAGACCTTATTAGGAAAACAGTGTGGGGGAACGTCATGAGTAATCCTATATAAGTTAATGCATTTGTATTATGTTCACAGCAACATCAAATATATAATAACAAATAAGGTAGTAGCAATCAGAGTTGTATTCTTTTAAAAATAATAATGAGGTTTACACTATTAATGTTCATGTATCATCACTTGCTCATTAAAAACTGTTTAGGATCACTTTCTCCAAAATTCCAATTTTACTCTCATAAATTTGTTTTGAATTGATGCAAACAATGTAGTTATCTGACTCTTTCTTCAGATAATATTTTTAAAATGTTATTTCTACAATTATTTTATTACATATTTGGGTTACCATCATAATCCCAGAGACACAGAGTAACTTGGCAGTAACATATGGAAAAGGTTTACAAAGCCTTTATCAAATAAATTTGCATAGCTCAAGGGTATATTTCTCGAAACTCCTCCCCATTAGTCAGACTATATGCCTAGTTCAGCCTATGATAACTTCATGCCAAACAATGTTTCTCTATGGAAACATGTCTTGAAAAACAGGGAGTAGTTCTAAAGCTATGGTTTGATTTGTTGCTTTTTTTCTTCCAAAGTTACTTTGCCAAATCCTCTTCTCTGATTCAGTTTCCCAGGAGAAAACCTCATCTTCTTTTTGTAAATCCAATAACCAGTTAGTTGTTTAAAAAATAGCAAAAGAGTTGCAACTAATGATTTGTATACATTATATGGTAATTAAAAGCTCCAGACTCCTAAAAAGTATACAGAAATGAACCAAGATATGACAAATTTGGTAATTTGGTTATTATTGATTGGGAAAGGACTATTTTATACATAGATAAAGGTAAAACAAGAGTGGAATAAAGGTAGAAAGCAATAATAGAGAAAGAACAGAAAAACTCACAAATATGTGGAAATTAAACAACACACACTTAAACAACCAATGGACCAAAGAACAAATCAGAAGGGAAATTAGAAAATAGTTGATGCATATGAAAATGAAAACACAGCATACCAAATGGGATGCAGCAAAGGCAGTGCTGAGAGAGAAACATATAGCTCTTAATGCTTACATTAAAAACAATGAAATCTCAAATCAGAGACCTAATCTTACAATGGGAGGATCTAGAAAAAGAAGAGCACAATAAACCCTTTAAAAAGTAAGGGAATAACAAAGATTAAAATAGAGATAAATAATGTGGACAATAAAAAATCAATACAGAGAATGCAAGAGACCAAAATTTGGTTCTTTGAAAAGATCAACATAATTGACAAAATTTTAGCTACACTGACAAAGGAAAAAGAGCGGAGGCAAATAACTAATACCAGAAATGAAAGGGGGACATTAAACCAACCACACCATCATAAAAGAAATTATAAGAGTACACTCTGAACAATTGTATGCCAACAAACTGGGTAACATACATGAAATGGACAAATTCCTAGACACACACAAACTACCTTCAATGACTCAAGAAAAAATAGATGGTCTCAACAGACCACTAACAAGTATAAAAATTGAATCAGGAACCAAAAACCTCCCAACAAAGAAAAGCCCAAGACCAGATAGCCTCACTGGTGAAATTTACAAAACATTCCAAGAAGAATTAATACCAATCCTCTTCAAACTGTCCAAAATATTGAAGAGGAGGAAACACTCCCTACCTCAATCAATGAGGCCAACATCATGGTAATACCAAAGCTAGATAAAGATGCCATAAGATAAGAAAATTACAGACCAATATCCCTTATGAATATAGATGTAAACATCCTCAACAAAGCACTACCAAATTAAAAGAATTATAAACTATGATCAAGTGGGATTTATCTCAAGTATGCAAGGGTGGTTCAGCATAAGAAAATCAATTAATTGAATGCACCACATTAATAGAACAAAGGAATAAAATAAAACACATTACTATCTCAGTTGATGCAGAAAAGGAATTTGACAAAATCCAGGAACACTTTTTGATAAAAACATATACTAAACTAGGAAAACAAGGAAGCTTTCTCTCTGACATCAAGAATATGATAAGAATGCCCATTTTCACTACTGTCATTCAAATTTGTACTGGAAGTTCTAACCAGAGCAATTAGAGAAGGAAAATAAATGAAAGGCAGCCAAATTAGAAAGAAAGAAGTAAAGATTTCCCTATTTTCACATGACATAATCCTGTATTTAGAGAATCCTGAAAAATACAGAAGACATCTACTAGAACTAGTAAACAAATACAGAAAATTTGTGGGGTACAAAATCAACACACAAAAATAATTGTGTTTTTGTATACTAATAATGAACAATATGAAGAGGAAATTTTTAAAAAACCTATTTACAATAGTAACTATAAGAATCAAATATTTAGTAATAAAGTTAATAAAGTTAATAAAATTAATAAAGTAATAAAGTTAATAAAGTTAATAAAATTAATAAAGTAATAAAGTTAACCAAGGATGCAATGGACTTGTACATGGGAGACTACAAAACATTGATAAAGAAATCAAAGATCTAAATAAATGGAAGGATAATCCATGTTCATGGATTGGGACACAAATTATTGTTAAGATATCAATTCTACCCAAAGTGATTTACAGGCTCAACTCACTCCCAATCAAAATTCCAATAGCCTTCTTTGCAGAAAATAAAATGCCAATCATCCTGTTTACATGGAAGGATAAGAGGTCCCCAAGAGCAAAAACCATCCAGCAAAGGTAGAATGAAGCTGGGGGACTCATTCTTCCCGATTTTAAAACGTATTACAAAGTTATAGTAATCAAAACAGCATGGTGTTGGTACAAGTACAGACACATAGACTAATGGAATTGAATTGAGGGTTCATAAATCAACCCTCACTTTTATGGCTAATTGTTTTTTGACAAGGTTGCTAAGTCCTAGATGGGAAAAGAATAGTCTCTACAAAAAAAGGTGAGAAAACTTGATTGCCATATGTATGAGAATGAAGGTGGACCATACCTCCCACCAAACACAAAAAATAACTCAAAGACCTAAATATAAGAAACAATACTATAAAAGCCTTAGAACAAAACACAGGGAAGCACCTTCAGGACCTTGTGTTAGCCAACGGTTTCTTAGACTTTACATCAAAAGCATGAGAAACAAAAGAAAAAAATAGGTAAATGAGACTTCATCAAAATAAAAAACTTTGTGCAGCAAAGGACTTCATAGTGAAGGAAAAAGAGACAGCCTACAGAATGGGAGAAACTATTTATAATCCATATATTTGATAAGGGTTTATATTCCAGAATATATAAAGAAATCTTACAACTCAACAACAAAAATATGCACAGCCTAACTTAAAAATCAGTCAAAGACTTGAATAGACATTTCTCCAAAGAAGATATACAAATGTCTAAAAAAACAAAACAGATGAGAAGATGCTCAACATTATTAGCCATTAGGGAAATGCAAATTAAAATCCCACTGAGATACCATTTCATTCCCACTAGAATGGCTACTATTCAACAACAAAAAATGACAACTGTTGAAGAGGATGTGTTGTGGAGAAATAGGAACACTCATTCATTTTTGGTGGGGATGTAATATGGTGCAGCTTCTGTGTGAAACAGTTTGGAGTTTCCTCAGAAACTTATGTTTACAATTATAATATGACTCAGCAATCCCACAGCTAGCTATATACATGTAAGAACTGAAAGCAGGGAGGACATGAGCTTATATTTGCACACCTATGTTCAGAGCAGCATTGTTGACAGTTATCAAAAATAGAAGCAACCCTAGTGTCCATTAACACATAAATGGATAAACAAAAAGTGGTATATACATAAAATGGAATATTACTTGGCCATAAAAAGGAATGAAGTTCTGATACATGCAACAACATGGATGGCCCTTGAAGACATCATGTTAAGTGAAATACACCAGACACAAAAGGACAAATACTATGATCTCACTGATATGAAATAATTAGAACAGGCAAATTCATAGCATCAGAAACTAAAATATAGGTTACCAGAAGCTGAGGTGGGAGAAGGAATACAGATGTAAAAAATATAGATGTCATAAAACTGGTATAGAATTTCTGTCTGGGTTGAGGAAAAGTTTTGGTAATGCATGGTGTTGATAACTGCACAACACTGTGAATGTAATTAAGACCACTGAATTATATATTTGAATGTGGTTAAAAGGAGAAATTTTAGGTTGTATATGTGTCAATAGAATAAAAATTTTAAGAAGAGACAAACATAGGACTGTACAACATGAACAGTGAACCGTAACTATTGTAAATAGTGTAATTATAACATTATTCTTTCATCAATTTTAACAAATGTATCAAACTAATGCAAAGTGCTAATGATAGGGAAAGCTGCATGTGTGAAGGGAAACTGTATTTTCTGCATGATTTTTCAGTAATCTGACATCTCTAATTTTTTAAAAAATTAGTTAAAAAAAGAATAAATAAGACCACCAATGCTCCAAGTGACTGTTAATAGTAATATAATTTATGTTTTTCAAAAAGTTGCATTTTTTGCATATTTGCATGTTTCCCTTCCTCTCATTTAATGCTTTCCCAGCCGGAATAAATAAAGCATGAAAGTGAGAACTACTTTTCATTTTGATTACCATTTAAATTTATATCTAGTTCTGGCTTCCCTTGAAATCTTTCTATAAATCTTCTCATGAAATCTTATGTCCTTAACCAACTTCCTGCATCCTTCAAGCAGCCACTCCAAAATAAATAAATACAGGCATACCTCACTTCATTGTACTTCACTTTATTGCACTTCACAGATACGGCGTTTTCTTAATAAATTGAAGATTCGTTGCAACCCTGTATTGAGCAAGTCTATCGGCACCATTTTTCCAATGTTCCAACAACGTGTGCTTGTTTTGGCCCTGTGTCACATTTTAATCAAGGTATTTACATTGTTATTTTTAGACATAACATTATTGCACACTAATAGACTACAGTTGAGTGCAAACATATCTTTGATATGCACTGGGAAACCAAAAAATTCGTGTTAACTCACTTCATTGTGATATTAGCTTCACTGTAGTGGTCTGGAGTAGAGCCCACAATATCTCTGAGGAATGCATGTAAATGAATAATAAAAGCCTCCCAAATTTAATGGAGAAAGGATACAGACTTTAGAAGTTGTAAAGACTTAAATACTGCCTGCCACCCTAGTTTTAAAAATCCAGTGGAATTTATGTAATTTGCCCAAGGTCACACCACTAGTTAAAATAAAAATACAGTTGGAATTCTGTGTTCTGTCCATGAATTCTGGACTCCTCCCTACTGAGACTGTAGTTCTAATACTAGTTCTAAGAAAGACCTGGTGATATTCTGGAAATACATCTGACCTTTAGACATTGTGGTTGACATCAAATAAAATATTTGTTCAGTGAGCAGGCAGTAGAAGATATTGGTGAAGCCTTTTACTTTGGAAATAATGTATTATGGGTTTTCTATGTTTTCAGCCAGCATTCATAGATTATGATTCATTACGGTGCTAAATAAGTTAGGTTGATACTAATCTATCAATAGGGAAAATTTTTTAAAGTGCAATGTCTTACAGGGCAAGGAAGATCCATTTTGCTCTTGAGTAGAACTTCGGCTCTCCAGAAACTTTCATCTCTTACATCCCTTTAGCTGCAAAACGTCTGTTGTTAGAGGACTGTCCCTTGACAAAAAGAATTCACCATTTTATGCAGAGGGATTTGAGAGTGGGTTTGTTTTTGAATCCTCAACCACATACCTCTGCCACTGACACTTTGTTCTATGCCTTTCTCTTCTCTGTGAAATTTTCTCCCAAGAAATGCTGTGACTTAGACTCGAAGAATGAGGTGAGGCACTGGTTGTTAGACTTGTGTCAACTCTCATGTCAGTTCTCGCTACACAGCTGAGGATATTGTGTCGCCCGTGTTAAAGTGACGTGATTTTCACTCACCACAAAATTCTCCTGTCACTGGCAACCTACTCTTACTGCTATGACTTTTAAGATGGGCAGCTCTCCTCCATTGTCACTGTTTATTTTTACAAACGTGAGATTTTGAAACATGTCGTGTTGGCTATTTTAAAGTTGATTGTTGCCTTCCAAGAACATCTTGCGTTCCACCATTTATGAAAGGCCTGTGAGGCCTCAATCTCCCTTTACCCAGCACCTTCTGACTCTTGTCCCAACAGTAATGCGTTTATGAACTGATTTCATGCATGTAGGTTTTCTCCTATGGGGAAATGAATTCATTGTTCCACAGAACTTTTCCCTGAACAGGATGGCAGGACTTATAAGTCCTAGGACTGAAAATAAACTCTACATCCTTCCTCAACCTCAGGCGCACAGTGAGGGGGTTACGCTCTCCTGCTACCTGATACCCATGTTCTCAGGGGATCTGGAAGTCTCCCAATGCCAGGCTTGTTTGCTTTTCATATCTGGGTGTTCCGTTGCCTGATGTTACAGAATAAATACATTGGGAAGGGGGTGGTGGAATGACTGAGAAAACAGAGAAATATTCAAGAAATGTCTGTTTTCACTTCTGGGATTCTTCCAGTATGACTTCCTTTTGGAGTCAGATGGAACTTTAACTACCACCGTCATTTTACCCCTCACAGCCACCACCCCTGCCACTCCATCATCCAAATGTCCTGTCCAGGGCCACAGGGCTAAGACAAGGTGGTGCTAGGAATATAGGACAGGCTCCTGCCTCCTAGCCCAATGGCCCTTTCTCTTTGCATCCTAAGGTAAAGGGTTATCCATTATTTTTAGATGGTTCAGTAACTAATAGATAGCTAGACAGTTTGGAAAATATGCACTATTCCAAATTACATAAATATGAATATAAAATATATACATATGTATAAGTAAATAAAAATAGAGACAGAAAGGATAGAGTTAGGAGATAAAGTTAGGGATGTGGATAGAGATGGAGATAAGGATAGAGATATTGTGATGTGTTTCCAGGAGACCAGGGACTATACTACTTCTTAAAACATAACTCCCTAACTACTCACGTAAAGCTGAAAATTAAAGTATTCATTTATGAAGTGTTTATTCGTCAAATGCTAGGGAATAAAGAAATAAACATGAATCAGTCCCTGACCTGGAGAATAAATGTTGTAAGAGATTTATCCCAAGTGTTATAGAACCTAGAAAAGGAAAATATTTTCTACGTAAGGCATTGATCTTTGTAGAAAAACAACATTTGCTAGTAAGATACAGCTTTCTAAAATATTGTCTGTCATTCATATTGACATGTGGATAAGGTACAAAGATTCAGGGTGAAGTGAGGCAGAAGAAACTATTATGATAGAGAGTTCAAGTGGGTGGGGAACCAAGCTTGGTATAGGGAAAAATAAAATGGGCACAGAAAAAGGAAGTGCTGATCCTCAAAGCAAATTTTGTTAATTCTTGTTTTTGTGAAGGTCTGACATGGACTGTGAAGATGAGTCATGAAAGCAAGGGCAAATCTTCAAGTTTTCAAATATAACTTGATGAATATCTGCAGTTCTATGGAAAGAACAATATTTGAGTGCCATAATTGGGTCAATAGTTCCCAGGCTTAGAATAGCAGGTCTAAAAGCAGGCTTAATTTTTCCATTAAGCAAATATTTGTTGAATCACTCTTATACATCAAGCACTAGTCCAGGAACTAGTGTAAAGGTATGAATAAGACATAATTATTCTTCACTGGAGACTCAATGTCCAGTGACCCAGCCAACAGTCTAGGGACCAAAGCAGTCTAAGCCAATGTGTGGTGCCTGGACCAGAGGTTCATCAAGCATGAAGGCAGGCAGCTGTGTTTGCTTTCTCACAATGAACTGTGGTCATAAATAAAGGACCCTGGTCAAGCCTAAAGTGGTGATGGATGAAGACTATAGCTTCTCTGCTCTCTTGTTTACACATCTTCTTGTTAGGTTTCTATAATTGTTGGAGTAAATTGAATTTCCCCTGAACCCTGAACATCCTGTGTATCCATCAGTGTTTCTGAGCATTACCTATCGTTGCCTACACTTCTTTCACCATTAAGCTCCACATTCACACAGGCACCAAGACCTATCCATTATACCTCCTTAAGTGCCTTGAAACCAACCTCTGCAACTTATTGCACCCAAAGTCACTAGCAATGCCTTATTTTGGGCCCTAGTCACCTTGCTCATAGATCATTAGCAACAGCCTTCTACCCGGCCTCTCCATTTTCAAAACACAGCCCAGCTTTAGAGTCACCAATGGCCTCTCTTGTCTGCCTTCCCACTCTCACTAGCTTTCAGGATAACAGTCAAACATTTTAGCTTAGCACTTAGGTTTGGGAACAGATCCTATTCTGGCCCCAAAGCCTTCATGCATCATTCATTACAGTTTTGCTTAAATATTTGTTGTTTCTAACTTCACCTTTACACAAGCTGTTCTCATAACTAAAATGACCTTATGCATCCTTCATCTACCATCTAATCCTTACTTCTGTTTCAAATCTACGCTCATCTCACTTCTTTCAGAAAGTTTTCCTTCACCCATTGGAGATTTAAACGACTATGAGCTTACACGATATCCACCTGGATACAAAAATTATAAACCTTTCTCACTGCTCTGTATTCACTAGTTTGTCTGGCTTACCACTAGATAATATGAAGATAAGCCTCTATCACTATGATTTTATATCACTAAAATTTCACATAGTGTATAGTAAGCAATCAGAAAATAATTGGTGGTTTTTAAGGGCATAAACAATGACTGAGCTTCTTTCCATCTCCCCTTCTTTGTTTTGTTTTATTTGGAAACAGGAAGAAATGATTGCTTAAAACCAACAAAAAAAAAATGGCTTTAAAAATAACCTGAGCAATTCTACCCTGATAATTCCACCCTTTTCAAGAAAGCTGAGAAATTTAAGTGTTTATTGTTTGTAGGAATGTTTTCCTTCACCTGTCTCCAGCAGCTCATGGACCACATGAAACCATGAAAAGCAAGTCAAGGTCAAATGGAAGGAATACATTGTCTTCATCTCAGGGGATCTCCCATTTAGTTGAATAAATGTTACAAGTTTATACATCTGACTCATGCAAAGCCTTTTTAAAATAAGACTCTTCAATCTGAATTTCAAAACTTTTAAGTATAGGACCACACCATGTCCCCAGGACTTTTATTTTCAGCTGAGCTCCAACTAACCAATGCTCACAGGATGCGTGAAATAAATGATCCTTCTAGTCCACACCCTGAATTTCATAGATTAGACATTTTTCCTATCTCCTAAGAAGATGCAAAATTTATATCCGGCTCTTAGAAATACATCCAGTTAAGCATGTCATTTTCTATTATGTGTCATTCTAATTCCTACTGGCACTTCTCTACATTTCAAATGAGCCAGATCTTCATAATAACTTTATTAAAATCTTACTAGCTCTTATTCTGTTCATACTACTGAGCCATGATAAAATTGCAATGTAATTTGGTGAAACTCAGTGTAATTCAAGGTAGGCATGATTGAGAGGCACTGATACTCTTTCTGTATATTCCTGGTTGATTTTCCTATAGGGAGATTTTCCAATCATAGAATACTCATTTTAAATAATATAAAAAAATTTAATATTTGGCAAGAAAGAATGAAGGTATCATCTTTTACAGCTTCTTCATTTTAAAAATGAAAAAAATTGGAGCCCGGAGAAAGTATTTGTCCATGGCCACACAGGCAGACTGTGACACAGTAAGAAACAGAGTCCTGGAACTTAATTCACAGCTTCTTCAACTAAATATCTCTAAGTCCCTAAGAAAAAATCATAAAGAGGTCTATAAAGATCTAAATATGCTATGTAAAACACTGTATGAGTATGCAGTCAGGGGGTTCTAGTTTCATTAACCAGAAAGTTTCATGACCACAAAAAAGGTTAAGAGTTATGTTCAAAGATCCTCCAAGCTAGGAGTCACTTACTCTACAAAACACTGTTTGTGCCTATGTTTTCCCTAGTATAAACAAACCAAGAAAAAAGCAACCTTCTTTTTTCTCAACATAAAATTATATTAAAAATGGAATTTTCTGCTTCCTTAGAATTCATACATATAGCTTTTTACCTCAAAGGGTTTTGAGAGACTTTAATAAGCTTTTTCAACCTATATTTGTCATTAAGTTTTATTTCCACCTTCCTTTACAAAATACAGAGGGGGTACTCAAATGTTTATTACCATCAAATTTCACCAGGTTATAAAATTTTATCTAGTAATAGCTTTATCCAGTGCATTGCCCACAAGGATATGAAATTCATCATATACCAGTGTGTGGAGAATCATGGCATTATAGACAGAGCTCGGAAGGACCTTAAATCCCAGCTAATGAAAGGCTCCCACTCTACAGGTAAGAACAACAAGGACTCAAAAGGAGAGTAACCTAAGTAAAAGCACATTGTAGGTAGTGGTCAGAGATGATAATTCAAGTAACCCATGACTTTCATTTAATATATGGTTTTATATCAGTTTTGAGATTCATAGAATTAATGTCTCTTAGGACTCTTTCATTCAACATTCAGGAAATAGCCATTAAGCACCTGGTGAGGTGCAGTATGGAATGTGGCATTAGGAATGCAGAAATGAACAGAAAAGCTTCCTCTTCTTGGACTCAAAGATGAATGGGGGGAAGATAGGCTCTCTCGAGAAGATCTGCTGACAAACTTTTATTTTTCATACGTATCACTCCAATGAACCAGATATTCACAATATTTTTTGTTAAAATCTTTCTAACTCAGAATTGCTTAGTATTCTTGTGACCATGATAGGGATGATGAGGATGGTGGCATATATATTATTGGCAATGAGAAACATTTTCATGCACTCTGAATCTCTTAACTGATTTCAGTGTTTTTATTTTTATGGGTCAAATGTGCTTTCATCTAGTGGAAATAATGACTTGGTATTGTTAAAAAGGGAAATATGACATTTGGTTTGTTTTATTAAGAACTTGGGATGTTAATTTTAAATAGCTTTTGAACATGGTCACTGAGAGGTAAAGTACATTGTAAGTTTTATATTCAAGAAAGGATGAAAACCTCTGCGTAACTGACCATCTTCTGGGAGAGAGGTCTTAAAATCTGTTGTCTGGCTAAGTGGCTAAGTTATTTTCCTTTAATGTTGGTTTAATTTTTTTCTCTTCATTTAACTATTACTAACTGAAGCACTTGTGTGCCAGCACTGTGCCAGATACTGGAAATTCAAAGATGAATAAAATATGGTGCATGTCTACAAGGTGCAGAGACTCCTATGACTGAGGAGAGAAAGGACCTGAAGTAAAGGTATATATACGTACTATGAGAAGTGGAGTGGTCCTGTCTGAGAGTGTGTTGGTGAAGTTTTGTGTTTGAATATATGTGAAAAGGCGTGTGTATAAAAGTCATGACCTGCTCGCCATATTCTATCATGTGTTATTGCTCAGTTGAAGCCGTCAAACGTGCTCAGGATATCTGGATGATATTCAAGAACATAGTAAAATAATAGCAAAAACAATTATGTATACAATATTGTACTATTTCAGATACCATCTTACATTCAATTCTTGAATGAGCATGCAGTTTGCAGAGTCTTTGGTTTGAGATGGAATACTATATCCACTAACAACCCTCCCCCAGTCCCAATTGTGAAAATATGGCCACTTTTCCAATGTTTCATAAGATGTACCTTATCTAACCTCCAGAATAAAAGTGGGACCTGTTTTAGAAAACCTGCAGAGCTGGTGTGGTTATCACTGAAGTCATGCCAGAGACAGACAGATGGTGAATGTTCACCAAAACAGGGAAGCAGATGAGGAAGCTGGGTTTAGAAAACCATGGTTTGACACTAAGGGGTCTCTATGTGGAATATGAAAAACCCAATCTTGTAAACATCAGAGGTGAGGACAC
Source organism: Cabassous unicinctus (assembly GCA_029593785.1). Taxonomy (NCBI): domain Eukaryota; kingdom Metazoa; phylum Chordata; class Mammalia; order Cingulata; family Chlamyphoridae; genus Cabassous; species Cabassous unicinctus. Next base: position 12,123 of record JAQZBX010030854.1, read on the forward strand.
AGTGATCTTGATATCAGCCTGAGCAATATATATCACTCCAGCAACAACTGAACACCTCCTTCATTCTCCATATTTTATCATGTGCTGAGAGCAAACGAATCCTGTCAACCATATAAGACAAGGCAGCTGCCTCAAGGTATTGCTTTTCACTTGATCTTTGCAATTTTGGTTGGTTCCAGAAATTTCAAATATGACACTTCACTCTTGCTTGGCCCAAAGTTGACTTACCAATCACGAATAATATCTTTGTCAACTGTTCATTATTATTAGAAAGGATTTAGTTAGACTTGGTTTCTGCACCTTTTAAGAATAGCAAGATTATAAAGTCAGTCCTGAATTGTTGTTTACCCAATAATTTAAATTTTGATAATACACAGTAGAGCCCCACCATCTAATTCTGAATTTGTTCTCTCCAATGGGAAGACAGAACTTCTTGGAACTCCAAATGGCTAATTTCATGTTACTGTATTCTTTGCTTTCTCTTTATGGGTAGGCATATAGTACTGACCATAATACCGAAAGCCTTAGATTCTATTGAGGTTCAAACTCATGGACAGTTGTGGTGGTTTGAAACTGTATCTACCCCATAAAATCATGTTCTTAAATCTAATCTCTCCTGTGGGTGTGAATCTATTGTAAGTAGGTTTTTTGATAAGGTTACTTCAGCTAATGCTTGGCCCAGGGTGGGTATTAATCTTCTTACTGGAGTCCTTTTTAAGAGAATGAGATTCAAAGAGAAAAAAAAAAAAAAAAAGCCATGAAAGCAAGAAGCTGGAAGCAATGAAACCTGGAAGAGAAGGGAGAGACCAGCAGACACTGCCATGTGCCTTGCCATGTGACAGAGGAGTCCAGGATAGCAGGCAGGAAGAAAGCATCACCTGATGATGCCTTGATTAGGACATTATTATTAGCCTCAAAACTATAAGCTTGTAAGCTAAGAAATCCCCATTGTTAACACCAACACATTTCATGGAATCTCCTTTAAGCATCTTAGAAACTAAAACACCAATTGAAATGGAAGAAAACTTTTTCTAGATCCCACCTCCCCTAGGAATTAGGCTCATGGATGTATGAGCTATTTCAGCAAAAAATTGATAATTACCATAAAGAGAAAGAATTATGTGCCTAGGCTACCTAGAAAAAAAAAAATCAGATCCTTAGAAATAATCATGAGCTCTAAATGCTGAAAATTTCATCCAATCCAATCCTCCCAACCTTCCCCACTCTTGCTCGGTGAAAAAATTCCCTGTAGTGTTTTAGAAATCTTATCATTCAGCCTCTGCTTGAGTAACAATAGTAGTAAGACTTTTACTAACTCATCTGCCCAACTGTTCCATGTTTGGCAACCCTAGTGTTGAAATATCTATCTATCAATAACTATTCATTAACAGGTAGAATTTAATGGTGATCCAACTCTGTGGAGATTCCATCAAGGAATCAGACCTCTATATTTCTCAAAGAGAAATATCCACAGTTAAATAGTTCTTCTTACAGTGTGTTATCTGTAAGGACTTCCATATGGTGTTTAACTTCATAAATTCTTCTGTCATGCCTGCCAAACTAGAGTGTAAGGTCTCTGGAAATAAAGAGCAGGCCTGATAGCTCTTTATATTACCTACAGTGCCCAGAAGAGAGTTTGGCTCAATAGATTTGTCTTAAAATCAGCATAGTAAAGTGGGAAGTGCATTGTCACAAGGTCTGGGCTCTAGCCCTGGAAGGGCAACCATGAGTACATCTCTTGACTTTCTATTCTTAATATATCAATGTACAATGGTTGAGAAGGGGAATTATGTTGTGTAGTCTTTATATTATTGCAGATTTCATGGACATTGAAGTTCAGTAGACAGGAGGTCTGGGTTTGAGTCTTAGCTCTGCATCGTGCTGATCTCAAAAAAAAAAAAAAATTTAATCTGAACCTCATTTTCCTCAAATTTAAAATGAGGGTATTTCCAGCATTATGACACAAGATTGTTTTGAAGATTACATGAGATGACATATATAAAGAGCTTAGCACAATGCCTGGCACATAATAAAATGTTCAAAAAATGTTAACTATTTTAAGAAGACTTTCAAAATTTGAGTGCCAAGAAGCATTCTCTTGAGCAGTTTATGCCAGATGGCTTTCTAACTCTGGAATTGGCTGTTTCTTGCGAATGAGTTCAGTGGGAAAAAAAAAAATCCAACAAATCAATTAACAAACATCAACCAATACTTTCTATATGCAACTCAATGCTTCATGCTCTGTGGATGATCCAACAAGAATAAGATATGGCCCTCTCCCTCGAGGAGCTAATTTAATTAAGAAGATAAGGCAACACATGAAAACAGAACTAAAAAGTCATAGTAATAATGAATTCTCAGTGGATAATATATGTTCTGTTTCCTAAGAGAGTTCAGAAAGAGATTATTTTTCAGCTCCGATTGTTATGGAAAGCTTTCTAGAGAAAAAAAAAATTAAATGAAGTCATCTCCACCACCCATCCATACCCACTCACAATACTATCCTGTCATCCTATCCATTTCTACCAAAAACAATTCAAAATTAAAACAAAGCAAACTCTTCCTCTGAATGTCCTTCCTCACTAAATGGTACCATCACCCACCTAGAATTCCAAGGCAGGAACCTTTTAAAAATCTTCTTTTCCTTATCTGCCATGTCCATTCGATCATGAAGCTCCATAACACTTAGTGCTCAAATCCCTCAAATCTGGACCCTTCTCTCTAAATCCTCTGAACCAGTTCAGGCCCACATTTTCCTTGGCATCCTGATAAAGCTGTTTTACTGATTCCCATTCTTTCATAAACTTATCTCAGCCCATTTTTTTCAGGTAGCTACCATTGTGATTTTTTTTGTCAAAGGGTAAATCTGGTCATATCAAAGTCAGTTTGCATTTATTGGTATTCCACTCTTTTCTCCTGACATTCCAGAACATTCCAGAGCACAGGCAGTTTTTAATTCCAGTCATACCACAGCTGCTAGCTATTCCCTGATTGCTCCGCTTTTTCAAACCTCCATGGTTTCCTACACTAGGAATGCCTACTCTCTCCTTATTTCTTCACCAAAAATACCTTCCTTCCTATATCTTATAAAGCTTTAAGTGGGAAATAGCACATTCTTTAGGATTCCATCCAGTGTCACCTCTTCCAGGAACCTTTTGCTGATATCTTGCCAGTCTGGATTAGGCACCCCATCTCGGGGCCTCTCTAATGTCCTGGGCTAAACTCAATTATTTCTCTTAATTGTATTGAAATTGTCTTAATTTGTCTGGCTTGTCTCTATACTCTTAGTTGTTTTCCGTTGGTTGGTTGGTTTGCTGGTTGGTTTGCTTGTTGGTTTTCAAAATGACAAACATGGTCATTTATTTCTCTATCTCCTGTCCCGACACAATATAGGGTCTCAATAAATATTTTTTGAAAGTGAATGAATGTTTTCTTTATGTGACCCTTCAAAGAGGAATAAAAATTGGCCAGATTTGCTAAATTTGAGAAGTCTCTGCAAGGAAATGGCATAGACAGAGGATGTGATAAAGAGAGGACATGTAAAGGATGGCCGGATTTCTTTAGGAATATTAAGCAATGACCTGTCTTAGAAATAAGAGCCTTATCATCCAGAGGGATTTATTTTCAAAACTGTAAATATCGAAAATACACTGAACCCAGACTTTTCTGCTTTGACTAAATGTGAGTAAAACTGCTCATTTTCTTCCATTTTGAATGCGCTCCTTCTACCCCAGCCCCTTACATCTCATCAGAGATACTTAGGTTTAGCTTGGAGTCCCAGATGTATACAGCAGCCATTTACCCTGTTTGTGCTTTAGTGGAGGTGTGTGGGCAAGAAAATGTGTGCAACAGAGTTCTGAGCTGGTTTGAGCATCCCTCTGCCCCTTCTCATCCCACAAAGAACAGTCTCTATAAATAAATAGTATAAAACTCTGGAGCAAAGCAGGAGCATTTACAACATTGCACAAATTAAGCAAGAAAATCCTTTGAAAAACGTCTTCCCTTCAGGATGAGAATCAACCAGCAAGTCGCTGCCTAGAAAAAATTATATCTGTAGTATTTTTTAATATCAGTTTGATGAGATCTGGGTTATAAACAGGTCTGGTGCCATGTAATTTGCAACATAATTTCACTGTCTGTTTATCTATCCATCCGTCCACCCATTCATATGTATGTAACACAGGCAGGAAATCTGGTGTCTGTTGCTAGTTCATAAATCAGCGTCTGCTCTCAACAACATCTGAATACAAATGTGATTAAATTTGATACCATGCCCATTTTTCATTTATCAGATTTCAGAATAAGATGCCTTGGCAGCTGTCCTATGGTAATGTGTTTTGCTTTTAACCCCCTAAATCCCGGTATCCCTCGACATATGAAATCCCTTGCAGAAATGATAGGGAATTCACTGAACTGGGTGTCTATTATACATAACACGCAGGGCTTTTGCCTCAGCATATCAGGGCAAAGAAGAGTGGGGGAAGGAACTGGAAAGAGCACTGGAAAATGAAAGGAAACCTCAGAATGGCGGTTTTTGAGCTGGAGAAGACCTTAGAGTTCACCTAGCCCTCTAAATTTCAGATCATTTGAATCACCTGGGAATCGATCGTGTTAAACTGCGGATCCTGACTCAGTAGGTCTGGGGTGGGGCGTGAGATTTTGCACTTCTAAGAGGTCCCCAGGCCACACATTGACAGAGATCTAGTTAGTTTACCATTTCCCAAACTTGGCTAATCATCTGATTGAATGAATGTATGTAATTATCCTCCCCAGAATCACAAATCAGGTTTTCACAGAAGAGGAGCATTGAGAACTGTATGTGCATGTGTGTGTGTGTGTGTGTGTGTGTATTTTTTAAAGAGGTACCAGGGATCGAACCTGGGATCTGGTACATGGGAAGCAGGCACTCAGCCACTGAAGCACACTGGCTCCCCAATGAGAGTTGGTTTTTTCATTTGTTTTTGTTTATAGGAGGTACTGGGGATCAAACGTAGGACCTCGTACATGGGAGGTAGGTGCTCAACCACTTGAGCTACTTCCACTAGCCAAGAACTGTATTTTTAAAGCCAATTCACATGTTTGGCTGAGTTTGAGAAACCTTGAAAACTGATGCACAAAAGGAAAAGTGACTTTCTGAAGCTCTCACCTTTAATGAATTGCCAAAGCTGAGACTTGAACACTGATTCTCAAGCAAGTGCTTTTGCCACAAAATCAATCTCAATAGAAATGGAATAATGAGAGTGGGAGTTGCAGAACAATCCAGAACATTAAAAAAAATTCCAGAAAATTGATCCAAATAGAAATAGATTGTTCAGAATGGGTGCTGAAGAACAGCCCAGGATCATCAAATGAGGTACCAGAAAAGAGAGAGAGGAACCACCTGGTCTGTGAAGAAAACAAAACACTGGCACTGAGAAAACTTTACTAACCATCAAGCTGATATTGAGGAAGACTGTTTTCCTTTTCTCTTCCTTCATGTGTCCTCTGAGGACATATATAATAAAAATATCAGCTACTCAGTGTTCAAGGTAACCCCTGTAGCTGTTCACAGAAAGGGGGCGTATTGTGTCAAGAGCCACACAGTCTTAGGAGAACTCTCAAGCAAACATTTCCACTCCATCAGTGGTGGCCGGATCGCCAGGGCCCCACCAAAATGTCAACATTTCCACTTGGAATGTTCAACAAAGAAGACAGTTTTGCAAACATGTCTGTTACCACTCCCTCTCTTTGGTAAGCCATTAATCTGATCTCTATCAGAAAATAAGATAAAGACTAGAGAGGGGAACATGGGTCTCTGAGTTTTGTGGATAAATTGCAAACTCCTAATGACTAATGCATGCATTTAGGGTGAAACAGTGAATAACTCAAACAAGCATTCTGTATACCTCTATTTCTTTTGCGGGGAGAATAGAAAACACATTTACTATTCACTTTAAAGGGCATAAAAAGCAAAAAAAAAAAAAAAATTACGATATTTTTTAAAAAGTAACACTGGAACAGAGCACTGGCTAGGAAATAATCAGTTAAACAGCAAACTTTTAAGATTAACTGAGGGTGTTTCCTACTAAATTATGTGTATTATTCAAAAGAATCGGTGATAATTACATTAACCACCATAATTAACAGTTGCCAAAAGTTATTGGGATGATTTTTCCTTCTGTAAGTTTTATTTTTTTTGAGTTTTCACATTAATCAAAGATTGCTTTTAAAAACAGAAATGTAATTAACTTACTAAAAAAATTTATTCTCGTTGGAACAAAATGGTTCCACCGTGTCCATTCTCCCCATAGTTTCTTCTCTCCTTTAGGTAATTTCTAAAAATATTGACAAGGATCCATGTGCTACACTTTTAACAATCTTTGCTCTGGCATTTATAGGGTTAATGGCCAGCCTCCTGCAGTCCCACCCAAGAAAAGCTGTGATTATCTCACTGACAAGTCTATCCCCAACCAATCCCTAGACACAAAAGCCCAGAATTAAAGGAGCTGGGGGTGGGGTATGTTGAGTGTGGCTTTTTCCTGCTTTTCAACATAAAAATGAGAAGAGAAAGCAAAATCCCCTTTGGAAAAAATAAATGCTAGGCTCCACCCAACACACAGACACACACAGGCAGCTGGCCTTATTAGGCAGGGATTCATCACTGCTTTTGTTGTCTCAAGTAGGATACTATTTATTGGGTGCACAAAAGCAGATAAAGCCATAAATGAGTTGCCTGGTCACTCTTGCTGACAGGAAGATGCACAATAACATGCAAGAGGCACCCTTGTCCCCTGTTCCTGAACGCAGTTCAAAGGGTCTTAAATCCATATGTCACAGTTACTGGTTTACAGTTAAGCTAGGCATAACATGCGAAGTTGGTGGTAGAAGGGTAGGAGACAGATGGTAGGCTTCTCTCTCTTTCTCTCAACCAAGTCTTTGACTTGGCTAGAGTCTCCAGCGGCCAGTTCTGGGCATGCTTGCTGCTCTCTTGGTTAGGTTGCCTTTCAAACTAGAAAAAAAAAAAAAATCAGATCTGTGAGAGTTACCTCCCCTTCAAGCTTCTATAAAAAGGAATATTTAAATTTCTATTCAAAACACAGCTTGTTATAATTGGGACAAAAATTCTCCTCCCTGAGGCACTTTCAGTCAATTAATTGGGTTTTTTGAAGTGTTAAAAAAGAAAAAAAAAATTTTTTTTTGACCTTTTCCAGGACTTTTTCATGGAGCTATTCAAGAAAATTAGTGGGCTATTAACCAAATCAATTCTGGGGCCACAGAGCCCTCAAGAGCTGAATAGGCTAGGGGATGGCTGAAAATACAAAACTTGGGTGATTTATTAAACATATCAGGGAAAACACCCATTTGATTAAGAAATTACTTCTGTACTGGCAGACAAGCTTATGTGTGTAAGTGTGTGTGGGGGGGGAGACAGACTTTGGGGAGTGGGATGATAACAATTTTATTATTGATATTATCATTTGGAAACAGGAGATTCAAAATGATTTTGTAAACCTGAACAGCACCAAAGCAAACCCCTTGTAAATGTCAAAATAAATAAAATGTAGTAAAGAGATATTCAGAGAAGATGACTCTCTACTTTTTGGATTAAAGAAAAATAGAAACTATTGAAAAATCAAAGTAAGGAGAAGAGAGCTCAGGAAATGAAATCCAAGAGATTGTGGTTTGAGGTTTTTCCCGACTCTCAAAGATTCCCTAACATGTTAAAAGATGAAGAGGGCAGAATTGGTGAATTAATGTTAGTAGATACAGGCTGTTTAATTTTAGACTTATCTGTGAAAGAGTCACCCAGATTATTTGCTCTGATTCTTTAGGTGCCCTTGAAAATCCTAAACACCATATTCTTTCTCTGTGAAAACAACAAAAACAACAAAGAACCAAAAAGCCCCAAACAAGCAGACCAACAAACAAAAACAGAAGGAGCCAACAATACATTTCATCACTCATGTTTGTCTTCCTGTAGCCTGGGCTTCTGTTCATGGTACTTTGAAAACAAATAACTGGAACTGAATGAAACAATCAGCAATGCCAAAGTTGTGCAGGCTTCACAGGGCACTCTTTGGAACTCGAACAGATGGCTATATAAATAAAGTACTTGATTTAACTACAAGTAAACCTTCCATTCATCTCCCATAGATTGGAAATGGGGTGATTGGATTAATTAAATATTCTGGTAAACAGTGAGGCTCCATTTATCCACGGATGGATTACCATTTGTGAAAATGTACATTACCACTAAGTGCACCAGCTCGATGGAACACCATCTCATCCTTCATGACGTAGCTCTGAGTGGAACCCTGACTCATCATCACCGCAAAAGCCAGGTCAGCAAGGCCTAATTGATGGAGGGTTCCATTGGGGTGAATGCTGGCATTTCATTGTATTGATGTAGGGAAAGCTGCAGAGAGAACACAGGATGATTGGACACTAAAGAAAGGTCTGGGGAAGCAGGGAAAAAATGAGACTCATTGGTGGGAAGGGACAAGATGGATAAGGAGGCAAGATGAAAGGGGCAAAACCTGAATTCTTACCCTGATCCAATAGGATGCAGAGAGAAAAGAGTTGTTAAGGTTATGGGAGTCTATTGTGGGTTATGGTCTGACCCAGCTCCCCACTCTCTGTCTGTATCATTAACATACCTGGAGAAGTTTCCACTGCAGAGTAAGGAGAAAGGAATATATAGGAACCAGCTCCCCAAGTGGAAATGCAGCCATCTCAACAAATCTCCAAAATCCATCATGAAAGATGGTGTCAACTGCCAGAGCTAACTTTCAGGACACCACTGTGGGGTGCAATGGCATCAAATTGTCTGGCATAGGTCTGAGTGCCTGAAGGATCTTGAGTGAGTTATTTAACCTCTCTGAATGTTACTTGTCTCATTGATGAAATGAGGCAATAGTACAGACTTTAATTGACCATCAGGAAAACAGGTGATCAGAGGCAGAATGCTTAGCATAGTACCTGGCCTGGATTAAGTGTTCAATAGTGGGCAGCCATTATTATTATCAATTGGCAAGGACAGGGCATGTTGCCCTGACAGTGAAGAATAGTATATAATCCCCAGGGCAGTGCCTTTTACTTTGGCATTGAGAGATGGTAGAAGATAGATATTTTGGGCAGCTCCTGCCTATTCCTATGACTAAGCCCCCACCCAATGTCCTATTATTCATCAGGACTGAGGCCAGACTTGCTCTTGCCAGAGTTTATCCCATGTTGCAGTATCCCCGGTTCCTACCTGCTCTGCTATCCTCTCTCTGGGACTCATCTCCTATAGCAGACTGTTGACAAGTTTCTCACTTGCTTTTTCCTATCACGCCCCTACCATTTCGTTGCCCACTTCTGGCTGGCATATACTGCGCCTTGGGATTGTGCAGCTTCTTCCTATGGTGTAAAACTCGAGCTTTCCTCACTTCAACACCTTAGCCTGCTCATGTTAAGCTACTTTTTCTTTGGTTTTAGCATTAAGCTCAGTGCTACACATTTTGATACACAATAGATCATTTAATCTTCTCAACAATTTGAGAAATTGGTGGTGTCAGTTCCCTTGTAGAGACGTGAAAAGTAAGAAACTTTCCCCAAGATCACAACATCTCTGAGAGGCAGAGGTAGGATTTGAACTGAATGTATCTTTCCCAACCCTTATTCTGCTTGCAGTGGCCAGACACAGCACACATGAGTGTCTCTCCAGTGTCCAGTATCTTCTATTGGGTCCTTCCTGACTCCTGAGCCACTTTTGAGAATATTGGAGAGATTGATATGTGCTTTCTAGTGCAGGAGTCACACAAAAGCAGGAGACTGCACTCCCGTGGGAGCTGGCTATCAGAGGTGTCCTGTGTCAAGTTCAGAAATAGGCGAAGATGAGAAAGAGTTAGCATGAAATATCTCCCTTTGGTTTCTAATGACATGTCTATTAGCAATTCATGCTAGTGGTAATTGATCATAAAACCTAATTATTGACTGGCCCCATGTACCTCATAATGGCAATACCAGAAAAATGACCAAAGGTGTACTTCTGCCAGCCCCATAAAACCGCTCTGTACTTCCAGAGTAAAACCATCCCATAAAAGGCTGGAATTATAAAAGCTCACGAGGAGGAAATTAAACATGTAACAATATAACAAAACAGCACTTTTACTGGGAAGCAACTGCACTGGGATGGAAGAGAACGAGGCTCTCAGGTTGCTTTTGCCATAGCCAAATACACAGCATACATATCTTCCTTGACCCTACCTGGGAAGACATCACTTATGTTTCTTGAGATCTTGAAATGCAGTGCTAAAAACAGTGTATGGGAGTCAAACAAACTTGGGTGTTCAAATCAGAGCTCCACACTTAAGAGTCACTGTGGTCAAGACACCTAGCTTTTCTGAGTCTCAGCTTCCTGAGCTATAAGTTGGCCAAAATTGTTATTTCATGGTTTCCATGGTTGTCTTCCATTTGAAGGGCTTCTGTAATGAAATGCAACAAACTAAATTTGTTCATTCGCAGTTTTGGAGGCTAGAAGTGTGAAATCAAGGTGTTGGCAGGGTCTCTGTCCTCTGAAGGATTGGAGATGGCCAGCCAGCAATCCATGACAATTTAGTCTCTGCCTCTGTCACATGGCTGTCTTTTCTGTCTCCTACTAACTGTGTCCAAATTTCCTCTTCTTATGAGGACACCAGTAATACTAAATTAGGACTCATCTTAGTCCAAGTTGGCCTTGTCTTAGCTAATAACATCTTCAAATATGCTATTTGCAATAGGATCCCATTCACAGAACTGGGGATAGGACTTGAACATTGCTTTTAGGGGGGACATAATTCAATCCGTAATGACAGTGATGCCTCATAACACAGTTCTGTCCATGATGCACACACCTTCTTCACTGAACTGCCGTCCCTATTCCATCATCACCATTTCAGCTGTGCCCCACAGTTACCTAAGGAAAGGAAGCAAATGTCTGGGAGAACAAGAGCCATAGCTGCTGTGCAGAAGGCCAGCAAAGGGAAGTTCGGAGATCACTGCAAAATCGTGTCTCTGGTTCTCCAACCCTCCATCCACCCTTGGGGAAGTGTGAATGTGCACAAAGAGGAAAGGCCCTCAGTCCATGCAAGGGAATAATGAAACCCAAATCAAGAGTAACATGTGAGATGGAGACCCCAAAAGGTGAGGGCTGCAAATAGGGCTAGCAACTATTTCACCATGTTTCTAAGGACCACTGCTGGGATGGAGGGTCGTGGGATCTGTAAGAATCATCCAGTCTAACTTGTTTTCCTTTTAACAAAAGAGAAAACCACGACATAGAGAGGAAAAGTGATGTGTGCAGCGAAGTGAGGTGGTAATATGGATACTGTCCTCTTCCCTTTTCCATGTATTTTGTCTCCTACCTCAGTCATTGTCCTTCTCAACACATATTTACTGACTGCCTTCTGTTTGTAATGCACTGAAGGGGCACAAAAAAGATGGGACATATGGTATCTATACTCCAAGCTGCTGCTGAAACAATACCCTACTCCCGGCTCTTAACTGATAGAACTATGAGTAATAAGCTATAATGTAGAGCAACAGATAATGGCTATCGAAAGGGCATCGTAGGGGAGCAGGTGTAGGTCAGTGGTTGAACGCCTGCTTCCCATGTTCGAGGGCCCGAGTTCAATCCCCAGTGCCTCATAAAAAAGGTGGGGGGGGGAGGGCGAGCATTGTAGGTAGCATATGGATTAGAAGGAGGAACAAAACAGGTGAGTTGAGATGGTTATGGAAAGTTTTTGTGGGAGGAGAAAGAGCTTGAGCCCTTCCTTAGGGAACATTGTTAAGGTCCAGATAGACATATTAGGAAGCTTGGAACCAGTCCTACCATTCAACTCTTCCACAGCAGTCTATCTCTTCAATAAAAATGCTGATTTTCATTTGCAACAGTATATTTCTACAAAATCACCAGTAAGAGAAATTAAAAAAAAAAGCAGGGTGCTCATTTTTATAATGGAAGATGCTAGATAAGCTTGGTGTTCGTAGAACGCAGGGACTGGGTACAAAATCAGTCCAGTTTCAGGATAAAGTGAGATCATTGCCAAGTTTAGGATTTGTAAAACACTCTGGTGGCATTATGAAAACCCCAGTTAGAAAATAAAGGATGTTTGTTTGGTGTGAAGCAACACAGCTTCACCAGTGGGGTGAGAGAAAGTCAGCTCTGTATAAGTCATGTTTTCATCCCTAGGAGACCATTAAGAAAAATTCAATTAAAAACCACGACTTTTATCAAATCTCCATGGCCGGTTTGAAAAGACTAATTCTTAAGAAGAGCTGACTCCAGCGTTTTCTGGCTTTAGCTGAGCTGTTTTGAAACGAAAATAACAACAAAGAAAAAATGCTGTCTGCTTTTATTAAAACTAAAACAAACAATAACAAAACATAAAGCTGCTTCACACACTTGAATATCGGTCTGACAATCAGAATAGGTCTTTTCTCCCTTTCTAGTCTTCTTCCTCTTTGTCTGCTTTCTTCCTCATTCAGAATCTGGAAGTTCACAAAGTCCAAGCTTTCAGTAGAGGTAACTATAGAAGCCATAGTGCCACTCTGGGGATAGAATACTAGCAAGGATGTTGCACCTTGGTTTTTACTGATCTTGGTGTTTCCACATGAAAAACAGCTGTAAGGAAAGCAGACTGGGAGTTGAAACAGGTTATAACAATGAAAAATGGAGTTAGAGAGGCCAACGTAATTTTTCTCCTCTGTGCCAAAAGATAATTCAGGACAGGAAACATTAGCATTGGAAAGACACTTAGAAATCATCTAGTCAAGGGACGACAGATTTCATATCAAATACCAACTTTAATTTATTGCACAAATACTCCCACCTGTCTAGAACTTTGCATTGGGAAGGATTCCGAGGCCTGAGGTGAATTCACCAGGGCAGAGTGTAATGACCAGAGAGCAGTGTCTGCCATGGGGAAGGAAGGCAGGAGAAGAGGCAGGGCATGTACCTTTTATTAATAGTCTTCATCTATGACAACCCTCTCATTATTTAAAGACAAACCCAAGACCCAGAGAAGCTAAGTAATCTGTGCAAAATCACCTGGAGACAATATTTTAAGTCCCAATTCAAACATTGATCCAGAGAAAACAAGATGCATAGGTCCTTGTTTCAGTTATCTATTATTACAGTAAAAAACACTCCCAAATTTAGTGGCTTAAAAGACACTAATTTGTTATGTCTCACAATTATGTGGACTGAATGGGGCAGGACCGTTGGTATTACTCACGTGATGACTAAAGGTTGCTAAGAGGGTAACAAAGAAGTTTCCAGGCCTCTTAAGCCCTTGGTTGGAATTGAAAAAACATCCCTTCCATCATATTCCATTGACCAAAAAAAAAAAAAAAAAAGCAGATCTTACCTCTTGAGTGCACATGAAGAGATGACAAGAATTCAGCCATCTTTGCAGATTACCTACCACAGTCTCTCTTCTGTGTTGTCTTCTTCATACAGCAAGTGAGAAACTCAAAGCTTTTGTCACCTTAGGCAGGCTACCTAAACTTCTTGAGTCTCAATTCCATGACCTGTGAACTCGTGCTATTCCTTACGTCACTCCAGAAGAAGGCCAATGAGATAAAGTACATGTAGCACATACCTGCTTCACAAGACTCCAACAAATATTGTTTATATATTTATCTTCACCATTTTATTTATGCCTCCGAGTAGGCTGAAGGGGGTGATAAGCAAATATAAATATGAGACAATCTGGGGCAGTCATGCACACAGGTATTCCAGCATAGAGAAGCCTAACCTCAGCCACCATTACCTCACCAAGACCCAATATTCCCACATGCACACAGGTGAACACAAAGAACTTGCTTTGCTATATCAGGTGCAAGGCAATCCCTTTCTCTGGCTTAAATTTTCCATGGAAATTTCCAAAGAGCACTCTCAACACACTTAAGTAGTCAATCAAACTCATCAACACAGAGAGCTAAAGCTATGGAGAATTATGTAACTCTACGCCTTATTTTGAAATTGGTTTTCTGACCCATAGAATTTCAGGGAAGGTTTTTAGTCACAGAGCTCTTTCCGGAATAACGTAGTCTTTGTTAGAACATTCAAAATACCAGAAGGGTGCCCTCCTGGGCAAAGGCAGTGGGGGGTATAAATAATTTTATGCTAAATTTTTAATAACACACTGGTTTCTTACAAACAGGTCCAACCTAATTTATTGCAAGTTTAAACTCTAGAATACAAAGAAACCTAATTTGTTGAGGTAAGGGGATGATGTTGGTGTCTGGGATAATATCCACTTAATAATTTTCTAAGCAATATTAAGAGAAAGTCTACATGTCATTGTGAATTTTCAGGACTTAGTCTGATACTGCCTTACCAAATTGGCCCATTGCCTTTGAAAGAAATCTTAAAGCAGAAGCTACTGAAATGAGGACATTAATCACCAAGTCAAGAAATCATTCCAAAGGCCCACAATCCAGAAAAACTAAAAGTAAAAGAAAAAAAAAAAAAAAAAAAAA
>JAQZBX010030855.1:0-26607 GCA_029593785.1 Cabassous unicinctus
CAGGCAACTTCTCCCAGAAACTCATCAACGACCCTTCGTTGGACTTTCATCGGAGCCACTGGTTTGCAGCCTGCCTGTGGAGCCTGGACTTGTGCATCCCCACGGTTGCGTGAGAGACTCTTTTAAAATCTCATATCATTGACGGATATCTCCTGTTGATTCTGTTTCCCGAGAGAACCCTGACTAATACACTACTTAAGTTTTTTTTTTCTTTTTTTCTTTTCGTTGTTTTGTTTTTGGTTACTGCATATGTGAATATTTTTTTCCAGCCTTTTATTTTCAATCTATTGGTATATTTGGGTCTAGGAAGTCTCTTGTAGACAGTATATAGATGGCTCATATTTTCTTATCCATTCCACCAGTCTGTCTTTTGACTGGGTAGTTTAATCAATTAACATTCAATGTTATTACTCTAAAGGCAGTTCTTCACAGCTTTGACCTTTGGATTTTATCTGCCATATTTTATTTTTACCACACTTTTTACATTTTTATTTACTTTTACTGATATCTTCATTTCTAGACTCTCTTTCAAGCCTCTCTCTCCTGTCTTTTCTTTTCAGGCTGTAGCACTCCCTTTAGTATTTCCTGCAAGGCTGGTGTCTTAGTTACAAACTCTCCCAGTTTCTGTTTATCTCTGAATATTCTAAACTTGCCTTCATTTTTTAAAAACAATGCTGCTGGATATAAGACTCTTGGCTGGCAGTTTTTGTCTTAAAGTATCTTAAATATATCATACCACTGCCTTCTTGCCTCCATGGTTTCTGATGAGAAATTAGCACTTAATCTTATTAGGTATCCCTCGTATGTGATGCCACACTTTTCTCTTTCTGCTCTCAGAATTCTCTTTGTCTTAGGCATTTGACATTTTGATAAGTAAGTGTCTCGGAGTAGGTCTATTCAGATTTATTTGGATGGGAGTACATTGTACTTCTTGGACATGGGATATCTATGTCCTTCAATAGGGTTGGGATATTTTCAGCCATTACTTCTTCAAATATTCCTTCTGCCTTTTTTCCTTTCTCTTCTCCTTCTGGGACACCCATGAAACGTATGTTTGCACATCTCTTGCCGTCATTTAGTTACCTGAAACCCTGTTCAATTTTTTCCATTCCTTACTTGATCTGTTCTTTTGCATGTTTGCTTTCAGAAGCCATGTCTTCAAGCATACTGACCCTTTCTTCTGCCTCCTCAAATATGCTGTTATATGCCTCCAGTGTATTTTTAATTTCATTTTTTTGTGCCTTTCATTCCCATAAGATTTGCTATTTTCATATGTATGCTTTCAAATTCTTCTTTGTGCTCACCCAGTGTCTTCTTAATACCCTTAATCTCTTTAGGTATCTCACTGAATTTATTAAGGAGATATGTTTGAACATCTATGATTAGTTGTCTCAACTCCTTTACGTCATCTAGAAGCCAATTTTGTTCCTTTGACTGGGTCATATCTTCCTGTGTCTTTGTATGAATTGTAATTTTTTGTTGTGTCTTGGCATCTGGCTTACTAGATGTATTTATTCTGGATGCAGTTTCACTCTTTAGTTTAAGGCTTTCTTGTCCTTTCTCCCTTGCTAGATCTATATTAGGATGTAGTTGGTACTGTAAGCTCTGGAGGCTAATGCTGCCTGCATTGCCCCAGGAACTGATAAAGTTTCTCCCATCCTTCTTCTCTGCCAGGGGTATGGACAGATCTGCAGCCATGTGTAGTAATTCAAGTCATGCAGGTTAAGACTGTTTGTAATTGTCTGGAGAGACTGATGAGGCTTCACACTCCTTTGGTTGGGATGAACCTGCAGGAATGGGGTCAAAACTGACTGCAGCTGCCCAGGTAGACTGATGTGGCACCAGCCCCCCTTCTCCCCTGCCAGGGTTTGGGATGGACCCTCTGGTGTGCCCAACAATCTAATCCGTGTGGGCCAAAAGCACCTGGAGTTGCCCTGAGAGCCTGAGGGAATTCTGTCCTTTCTACCCTTTAAGGGGTGGGTATGGAATCACTGGATTCCAACAGACCAGTCTATGTGGGATGAAACACTTGCAGTTACCCAGAGGGCTTCCAACTCCAGCCATGGAATAGCTCCCAAGGTGGCTTGTACTACCAGTGGAGGATAGGCATTGGCCTCTGTGGCGTGGAGTGCTCTACTCAATAATCCTCACTGCAGATGGCCGGTCTCCTTGTTCCATTCTTTCAAGGATGTCGCCGGATGCTCTTCTGGTCTCCTGGGGCCCCCAAACAGTTGATTTAGATGGCTCTGAGTGATTATTAACTGTCCTGTAGGATAAGCTGTCTCTTAGAGCTCCTTACTCTGCTGCCATCTTGCACCTGGCCCTGTTGACTTTTATAAAGTATATTTATTTGGAGTAAAAGCTCAGAGTTCCAAGACTGTGAAAAGTTCAACTCAAGGCACCATAAGAGGTGCTTTCTCACCAGAGTCAGCTACTGTTGGTCCTTGTGTTGTTGCCACAGGGTGAAGCAAGAATGCTGCCAATCTCTGCGGATATCTCTGCCTTCCCTCCAGAATCTACTATCTCTTGGAGCTCAGCTGTGAACAACCAGGCATAGGGTTTGTCTCTTTCTGGGCCTCCTACATCAGTCTGGCCTGTCCTGCTCTCTTCTCAAGTTCAGCTATAAGCTATCAGACACAGAGCAGGGCTGGTCTCCTCTTGTGCTGCTCTGTGGGTCCAGCCTCTTGGGAGCTTTGTGCTTAAGCAAACCTCTCCCTCACATTGCAGAATCAAAATATTCTGGCTCCCATTTCCCCCTGTCTGAGTCTCTTTATATCAGACTCAGTAAGAGGGCGGAGCCTCAACATGAATCATGCCCCACTGAAGTAATCTAGTCAAATGGGTCACATACTCACAGGAATGGATTAGTTTAAAACATAATAAACATAAAATAGTTTCAAATTGCCACAGGGTTGGAGGGTGTAATATGGGAACTCTGTACTCTACCATGATTTTTCTGTAAACCTACAAATGCTCCCATTGAAAAAAAAGGTGGGGGGATTATCTGGATGGGCCAGACCTTATCACATGAGTCACTGAAATCTGGGTCAAGAAGTCAGAGGCCCAGGAGATAAAGAGATATTTGAAGAGGAGAGAGATATGACATAAGGGATATTTTCTATTGCTGCCTTTTGAGATGGAAAGGGTTAAGAGAAAAGGAATTTGGGTGCCTCCTAGGAGCTAGATGAACCTTGAAGACATCATGTTGAGTAAAATAAGCCAGTAACAAAGGACAAATACTGTATGACTGACAGCAATCAAGTAAATGGGCACCTCAGCAGTATAATCACAAGGAACTGAATTCTGCTAACAATTTGAATGAGCTTGGACAGGGATTCTTTACCAGAACCATGAGGAAGGAATACAGACTGGCTCACACCTTGTTTGATTTCAGCTTTGTAAGACCCTGAGTACGGGACCTAGCTGAGCTTTGCTGGAACTTCTGACATATTAAAGAACTGTTAGCTGATAAATGGGTACTATTTTAAGCTTCTAAGTGGGTGGCACTTTGTTATATAGCAATAGAAAGCTAACTGACAAATATACATTTGCATGGACACTGATTTACCATATGGGTTCTACTACAATTCAGTAGGTTTGTATTTTCAAGAAATGGTGCTGGATGAAATAGATATCCGTGTAAAAAAAAATGAAATTGACCTCTAACTCATACCCTATACAAAAACTAATTCAAGATAGACTTAATTATAAAATGAATGACAATCATTAGCTTCAAAGAGAAAACACAGCAGAGTATCTTTTAATTGCCTTGTAATAGGGAAATAAAACAGATATGCACAAAAAAATCTAACCAAAAACAATTGATAATTTCAATTTCATTAAAATTAAAAGCTTACATTCACCAAAATACACTGGTAAGACATGCCACACATGGAGAAGATATTTGCAATACATGAATCTAACATATATAGTTTCATACAATGGAATACCACAGAGCAATGGGAAAAAAATGTAACTCCAGATACATGTAACAAAATGGATGCATCTCAAAGACATGTTGAGAAAAGAAGACAGACACAAAAACCATAAGTAATGGGTTATTACCTTATACGAAGGTCCAAAGTAAAATTAATCTATGACGATAAAAGCCAACTAGTGGATGTCTTTGGGAAATTACTGACTGTAAGAATTATAAGAGAACTTTCCGGGGTGCTGGTAACATTCTTATCTTCACGTGAGGTGATGGTTTCTATGATGTTTACATATATAAATATTCAATGGCCTGTATAATTAAAATTTGTGCTGTTTCTATAGGTTTGTTAAACTTAAATTTAATAATAATAATGATGATGCTGCTGACAATGATGATAGAAAAAGGTCCTCAAGTCAAAGGAATCTTTTTTCTTTTTAAATTTAGCTATTGCAATAGTACCATCTCCCTGATTCAGAACACTGAAGTGTAAGTTACTGGAGGACAAGGATCATGGTTTTGTATCCCTAGTGAAAGCTAAATGGTAACATGCTAAGTATTCACTGAATGATTGACGGAAACAAAGAGATCTTCTCTACCCATAAATTCTTTTCTGATAGGCTAATTTTTTCAATAGTCCAAATCTTCAAAAAAGTAGGCTACTAACACAAATCTGTAGGGTTACAGGTAGCTTTACAGAATTTTAGTGTAATTCCTGAAAATTATACTCATGCAATATTTGAAAGTATACTCATACAGTAAAAGTGAAAATTACATGTATGCATATATGTGTGTTTATATTTTTATGTACATGTGTATATACATACATACATAAAAGAATTAAAGACCAGTAAAGAAATTTTCGAAAGAGAAAAAATATGCACTATAAAGTCACATGAAGGTATTTCAGTAGTCAGCATTTACATATTTTAAATATTCAATTATAAATTAGACATTTTCAAGGAAATATTAAAGTTTTTTTATTAAACTGGCGGACTTTTTGCTTAATTGGTCAGTATTCTCTAAAAAAATTGAATTCAAGAATTAAAATTTCAAAAAACTTGAATTCAAGAGTTAAAATATCAATTTAGGGATTTTAGCAAATTTTATATCAAAGTCTGACAACATTTATTTTGGAATCAATTACAGAATGAGTAGGGTAAGGTAGAAAAGCAGAGTACAAAGAGATTATCAATATCCCAAGGAAAGATAAATAGGCGAAAGCATAAAATAAAACAGGGTATTTTACAGGGGTAAGGAAAACTCCTTGAGAATAGCGAGAGATTGTCAGATTTAATCTTATTTATTTTTAATAGGCTATAATTTATAGTTAATCAGAAACTAATATATGGAATATAACTGATCATGTTAAATAGTGTATCTAATTATAAGACATATAGTAATTGCAATAATTATTTAGTTTGACATTCTGAGATTTTAATTAAGTAGCACAAACCTTGTCTAGTTCTCACTTTTACCCCTCTAGAAAAGCATCTTCCTAAACATCTACTTCCCCTTAGTAGTTTCAAATATAGTCTTGTTACCCTCAAATGGTTCTCTCTCCAGGAAATGTGGCGGATAAGAAAACTATTTAATTTTGATTGAGAAAAGGGATTGGGGGTGAAGGTGGAGTAGATTATGGTGGAGTCTTCCCCTCTACAACCAACACCAAACAGAGTCCAGCTACAATTAGATCAATATCTGGTATCTACCCAGTAGCACAAATATCTAGTGCTATCTAGTAAATATCTAGTAGTACAAATAATTACCTTTTTTGTCCATCACCTTTATTTTCTACTTTTTCTTGATACTAGCTATAAATAACTGCATATGGAGAAAAACTCAGACCAGGGAAGTGGTGTGGGAGAGAGAGAGGAGGAATAGAGAAAGTAAGGATCACAAAATATTTTAATCCAAGTGTTAATAAGGGTATCAGAGTATGAGCTCTATTTAAGTAAATAAATTATAGTTACAAATAACAATGTTAGCATTTAAAATAATCCATAAGGAGAATATGTAAACTACAGGAAGGATTTGAAGGCCAAGTTGCATTCAAATATATTTTTTTAATTTGTCTTCAGGTGAATTATAGTTATAATTAGTTACAGTTTAATCTTCTCAAGGTGACTCTAGCACAGGAAGTCAATCACATACTACTGTTTATCCATCATTAACAAGAAATTAGATATTATAATTTAGATATCTAATAGATATTTAGATTACCAAAAAAGATACTTAGATAAATCAACATATACCCATGAATATGCCTTGTTAAATCTTATTTTGAAAATTCAGATGATCTCACTTGAAACCAAAATAATGACCATACATACAGTGATTACCTTTCATTATCATAAAAAGTAAGGATTATGTTTTTAATCAACAATTTGCTTCCTCTAATGATGAAAATCATTTTATTTTTTTTAAAAAGTATTTCCAGGAAAATTACAAAAATATTCAGAATATTTGCATCATTTTTCCCACAAAATTCATTTGTTTGTGAAACAAGGTTATGGCACATAATTAAAAGGAAAATAATAGACAGGGAAACATAGTTCAAACTGCATAAAAATAAAGTTAGTTCATTCAAAAGTTCATTTACCAACACATTAACTATATGCAAATCCTATGCTAACAACTTTAGGAATTGAATTCAGTACACAGATCAAAAAAAAAATCTATTGTTAGGTAGGGAAGATAACTATATGCAAACCCTTGTGCTAACAACTTTAGGAATTGAGTGAATAAATTACAGTACATGGATCAAAAAAATCTATGGTTAAGTAAGGAAGATAAGCTGTACCTTCCTTCATATTATAATTGCATGTAAACACTTAGAAACTAGAGAGGGCAAGGTACTTTACTACACTAGAGAGAGAGAATGTATGTTAGAAGTTTGGGGGAGGAAAAATATCATGTTTGGTTTGGTTGAGACGAAGGATAGAGGGAGACAGAAAAACGCCTATTAATGGAAGGAGTGCTACCAAGTATACTAAAGATCAGAGATACACTGTTGAGTAAAAAGACACAGCTTAGTCTCCCGGGAGTATTTTAAGTTTCTAGCACTTAAGTCTCCTCAAGTATATAATGGTAATAATAAAAACTATTGGCACTATTTAGACACTATTTGGAAGTAATTTAGTTAGAATGGAGTAAAATCTTATGCCTATAAATTGGATTTTATTAAAAAAATAAAATAAAAGGAGAGCCAGCAAATGTTTTTGAAAATGGAATAAAGTGATATATTAATACAGCAGCAGAAAGTATCAATGACTGCAGAATGGAAAGACTAAAGGTAGGAAAGTCAGTTAGGAGAATGTTGCAATAGTCAAGCTGTTTGATAGAGAAAGCCTGAACTAAAGAATGCTGAGGACAGCAGGGATATGAGAAAGATCAACAAGGTTGTATTAACGTACTCGACGACTAACGGGATATAAGGTACAAAAGAGGGAGAAAGCAAAAGATAGCTCCAAAACCCCAAGTCTGGGTGAGATGATATTTTTGATATTAATGGTGTTATTTTCCTTACCAAAGTAGGTAAAATAGGAAAAAAAAATAAAGGTCAGTTACATACATCTCAAGTTTACTTGACCACACTGCCATAATTTCAAATTATTTGAAACTATGCCCTTTAAAGATAAAAATGCATGAGAGCCTCAGCTTTCAACATCACCTTACATTCTAAAATAATCTACTATCTATCTCAGATGACTGTGTACTGTGGCTCATTATTCAACTCTGGATCACATTCTAGAGTGTGTCCAAAACTCTTTTGGGGTATCTAATTTAGTGAGTCAGCAATCTTTTACTGGGAAAATAAAACTTATTCATCTGAGTCAGTCAGACCATGTTTTCCATCAAGCTAATAAACAGCTGCAGACATAGTCTGCTTCCCATCAAAGTCTCCATGTATAACCTCTGAAATGCTGATGGTTCTCTGGTAAGTTTTCAAAACCATAACCCAAAAAACATATGAAAAACTGCATTTTATTAAAGAAACATGCCTGCATTGCCCACCCCACCTTCACTTGTAAATTTAAGGGCAAAGCAGAAACTTTTGCAAGTGCCAAAACTCTGCTGAATATCTATGAGCTACACTTGCTGGCACTTTATAGATTAAGCAAAAGTATAAGCTCTGAATAATACCAGTACAGAAGGGAAATATTTTCCATATAAGCACCTAGACTGAAAAGGCAAACCATTTCCTCAAGCTTGCTTTAACAGAAGTGATGAAGGTATATCTCTTTTTTTAACATTCTCTGGAAAATATTTCAGAGGTATTAAGATCTAAATTTCTCCACTTCTCAGTATCTTGAATCTAGCTTTAGGGTAGCAATTAAGTAGATTCACAGGCACCAAATATGACACGACTTCAAATAAAATTTTCAAAACACAGTACTTTCCTTCTTCAAACCCACCAATTTTAGGACTTTAATTGAATTCCATGCCTCTATGTTTCCAACAAATAATTTTGATCAATTAACTGAAACCTGAGATAAATATTGGCAAGCTAGAGCTCTGGCACAGGTAACATATAAAAGCCACTGGCAAGACAGCAGCCCTCTCCCAAAATTAATTCCTTATATTCAAGCTGGAGTAGACTCTAAAGAAAATGGTGAGTAATTTTCTCCTTTAAACCAAATTAGCAAACTATCTGCACAAATAACATTACTTTATAAAAGGCTAATTTGATAATACCTCAAGGTCATAGCACAAAGTATTATTTTCTGTTTGGATAATAGGAATTCTCAAAAGGATTTTATGACCATTGAAAATATAAGAAGAGAATGCTTGATTTCCTAGTGGGCTCTGGAACCTCAAGATAGTCTTAAGTTATAATGTAATATATTTGCAATACAAATTACCACAGTCATGTTTTAGTACAATAATGCTTAGTTCAATGACAGTAAATTTGCCCTGAAAAATTTTTAGAATAATTAAATCAACTCAAAAGACTCTTCTCTAAGGTTCTAGTTTTCCTTCCCCTATTTCCTATCCCACCAATTTTATAAAAGGTTTAAAATTTTCTTCAAAATATAAATCAAATAAGATACATAACTTGGGTGATGCTTAAGTTTAGGAAATCTATTGTAAATAACCACCAGATAACTAGCAGCTTTCAGTTTTGCAATAGTTATAATAAAAATCGTGG
Source organism: Cabassous unicinctus (assembly GCA_029593785.1). Lineage (NCBI taxonomy): Eukaryota > Metazoa > Chordata > Mammalia > Cingulata > Chlamyphoridae > Cabassous > Cabassous unicinctus. Next base: position 9,084 of record JAQZBX010030855.1, read on the forward strand.
GTCTCAGGGGTAAAGACGTAGCTCAGCAGTTTACTTCCTGCTTCCCATGTATGAGGTCCTGGGTTCAATCCCTGGTACCTCCTAAAAAAAAAAAAACAAGTGAAAAAAGAAAAAAAAAATCATGGGTCTCAAATTACAACCCCATCTAAATAGAAGATTTCCTGTTGACTGCATCAGCCTTTCTTACAGATGCAGGGTGTTTATTTTTGGTAGTTTGTGAAAGAAGTGATTTACAAGCCATAAGAATATCATCTCACTTTCCATAAACAGGCTATAGAATTAATTAAAATTGCAGCACATCAACTCTAAACATGAAACCTGCTCTGTTATTGGAGACTAATGCAATCCAAATAGATGGAAAAGTCAAATAGTTTTCAACAAAGCTAATTTAGATAGATGGATCAGATAACAACTTGGTATTGTGTCAGATCATTTCCACTCACAGGCAATAAGTACTGAATGTTATATTCCAAAATGTACAAGGAAAATACTGAATTTTAGTCTATTACCAGAATTTTAAAAATTAATACTTTATTTACACAAATGTTTAAATATATCTTACTTGAAGAAAGTACAAAGGCTTGTAAAAGCTACTATATGTTCTATTTTAAGTAAGTGAAAAAGACTTAGATAATGTAAGTGGCATGAAAGATGATGTGAATTTGGCATTTAACTCCATTCATGATCATCTATTTCAGTATGTTTCCATCTATAACATTGTATCTTCATGAAGATAAACACAAAAGCATTGAAGGAATGTGATGTCTTTAGACTCTAGAAATAACTGATTTTCATTGCTATGATATTCATCATCTCTAACACAAGGATAAAGGATGACAAGCATAGAAAAGTAAAATTTTTCATGAGAATGGATTTAATCCTATCGGCAAAGCAATATCCAACGGTATCCTTATACAGTACAAGAGAAAGTAAAAAGAAGAATGGAGTTGAGGTAAAATGATGAAAATGGAAATTTGCCTTCTGAGTCACCCTCTTCTCTCTTCTGCATCAATTATTTTAGCAAGTAAACACAAGATACAGTTGGGGGTCATGTAGGAGAGTATGGAGATCAGAAGGAACGTCTACAGTCATTACCATCCTGATGACCAGAGGCTGACCCTAGTTGTGGCTTACAGAGGCCTCTGGAACTGCTGAGACTTCACAACCCTTGGGTAACATCAATTATCTGGATGTAGAGCAATTTCTGTACCAGGTTAGCTAAGTCCAAGGAACCCCTATTTCAGCTCTAGTGCCTCTGGACATTTCCTTAATACTCTACCCTCTCTTCAAAGAGTAAATTCCTTCCTTTTATCTGTCCAAACTACCTTAAGTGAATACAAATAATTTTAAGACCGTCAATTATTTTTCAGTTTGAATTTAATGTTGTTTTAACATTTAACTTTTATATTTTTAAGTACTGGTATGATCTCTATGACTTCTTTGATCCATGACTTCTAGGATTCACATTCTTGTGTAATCCCTCCCACAATGAATAGGGATGACTGTTTAATCAATAGGCTATTACAGAAATGATAGTGTATGGACTCTAAGGCTGTGTCATAAAATACTTTGAAGTTTCCACCTTGCTTTCTTTTCTCTCTTGGGTTGCTCACTCTGAGAGAGACAACCACCATGCTGTGATCAAGTCAAGTGGCCTGTGGAAAGCACTACAAGACAGGTATTAAGCCTCTTGTCCACAACTAGTACCAGATAAGTGAACCATCTTGGAAACAGATCTCCTGGGCCCAGTCAAGAAATACAAAGGTTTGCTATTGGAACAAGTACTTTCATTAACAACATAATATTGTTTCTACATGAGGGATTCAGAACTCGAGCCAAAACATAAGTTTTGTTTTGTTTTTTCAAATGAGATATAATTGACATTATAAGTGTAACTTTCAGTAAGTTTTGACAAAAGTATGCACCATATAAGTAATACCCTGATCAAATGTTGAAAATTTCCATCATACAGGAAAGTGCCCTTAAGGCCATTTTGAGTCAGTCCCTACACTACACACTCCCCCAACCAGAGTCAACAATTATTTTCATTTCCATCTTCATAGAGGAGGTTTTATTGTTCTAGAACTTCACAGAAATGGAAGCACAAAATCTTTTGTGACTAACTTCTTTGAGATTGTTAAGATTTATCTATGATGTTCTGTGCATCAATAGTTCACTACTTTATATTTATGATTAATAAGCTACAATTGGTTTATCTATTTTCTCGCTGATGGACATTTGGGTTCTTCCCAGTTTGGGGTTACCGTGAATAATGTTTCTGGGAACACTCTTGCACAGATATTTTGGTGGACATGTGTTATTTTGTTTGTTTTGTTTTTCTTTTTCTTTTCTTTTCTCTTGCTTAAATACCTAGGCAGGGATAGGACTAGGGTGAGGCAAACAGGGTGTTTAGGGCATAAAATTTAAGGAAGCCCTGTAACTAGGAGTGGAACTGCTGAATCATAAAGTAGGTGTTTCTAAAACAATTTTGCCTTTTAGCTCATCGCTCTGAAATTTCACTTAGATTTGCCACATATTCTTCTGTCAAGAAACCTACCATTAAAATAAAGGACGATAGCAGGTTAACATACTAAAATAAGAACTCATAAAAATATATACCTCTGAAGGCAACTGATCAAAATATTATCAAATGTAATTAATGCACAGAAAATAAAATATTAAGTTGAGAATGACTTGCTCTGGAATGATCCTTAGATCCTAGATCAAGAAAAGCTCCTGTTTTACAGGTGGGGAAAATGATTAAAAGACTAGTCCAAGGCTGCCTAGATAGTGCCTTTCTCATCATATATACTGCATTCTAAATCTCAACACAAATTTAAACCAGATTCAGTTAAAATATTTTTTCCTAAGATTTTTTAAAAACACAACAAAATCAAAGATTGGTAACATGTAAAAATTACAATTACAAGAACAAATTCACTAAGTAATGTCAAGCTATTTCCAAATATATAGAAAAGCCACTTTTATTACTTATGGTCAAATTAAATTTTTTAAAGACGCAAGTAAGGCTAAGATATACTTGATACCTGCACCTTTCATTCTAGACACTATTTAAAATCAAATCATTTAAAGTAGCAAGAAAAGTACTTTTATTCAGTTTATTTGGTTTTCTTCTATCAAATTATTGCCATTTAATAAGATACACGTGTTTTTTTTTCATCTAGAATGTGGCAGTGATAGAAAAGTACTGACCAGTGTGACAAAGATTATTCTTTAAACCGGGATAGATAATTATAATCCTATAAAGAATCTTGGCATTTATGATGGGTTTACTGTAACTTTACCATTAAAGAAAGATTTTTGATGAGCTTTAAGACAATTTCAAAAAATCTATAGACGGTCATTTAATAATATACTTGTTTATAAAAGTTTAGACCACATATTCTTCTTACAAAGATATAGAAAATAAATTTCTATCTGAAATAACTGAATTTAAACTCTATTATTAAATTCTCCCCAAACCATGATTTTATTTATTTTGTGGTGCCTACATCACAAAAGCTGAACACTGGATGATATTAATTTCTAAGAAGCCTGTGAGTTAAGTTTCCTAAAATGAAACTTTGCACCTGGATTCTATCACTGAACAAGTAGCAGAAGAAACAAAAACCCTATAGTTCTAGAAAAATGCCTTCTTCTTTACCAATTTCTGCTTTTAATTTAATTGCCCTGATAATACACAGTACCTCACAGGTTTCCTTTCACGAAGCAAATCTTCCAGACTCCGTTCACAGTGTTCAGCCACCACCACCAGTCTCTCTGAGTAAAACAAAGAAATCTACTTTAGATTTAACACAAAATTAATAAAATAATATACCCCACTGAAGATATAAGCATATAGTCCAAAATAATCTTAAAAGAGCTTTTCAGACTCTATATTAATTATATAATTATCAAATATACAGAATATTTAGAAAACAACACATTAAATAACAATTCTTTTTCATTTTGTGTGTTCCTCCCTTGTTGTATTAGAAAAAACACATAGCAAAACAAAGGAACCCTAAAGATTGCTGGCCAGCCAGAAAATATGAATCAATCCCAGAAAAAGCAAGCCTTTTAGCCACTGAAACCATGAGTTAATAAATTTCTGTTGTTAAGCCAACCCATTGTATGGTATTTGTTTTAACAGCCAGGAAAATAAAACGGGAGTTAGGAACAGATTGCCTTGAGAATCTCATTTAAACATTAGGTCTTAGAAATTGATTTTGGAAACCTGAGAAAAATAGAAATGTTCAGAATCAGGGCTATGCAGAAAGAACAGAAAACCAACTTAGGATTGTTTGCAACATCATTGGAACTGCTGATACTAAATAATATAAAATTGTGGTAGGCACAATCAATATCCTGATGGAATATTTATTTTCCAACATATTAAGTGTCTTAGAATAGTTCTGAGGTCTAGCCCATACCTTTTTTTTCCTCCCTTGTTAGTTGTCTGACACAGTAGCAGATCAACATACATATTTTTTTAAAGAACACTGACAATGTATGGATGTAAGAGGAGCAAGAGAAAAATACCACTGAGCTTATATGGGGTTAGGAATTTGAGTAGGTTATTTCAGGAGATATTAAGATATTGAGGGATATTAAGGGTTTAAAAAAAATTGAGGGGCTGGTGAGTACGTATGCAAAATGGTTTCTAGACTGAATAAGGAAGGTTAATACAAAATACAGATAAAAGACTGAGACATGATAAAGAAGTAAAGTACAAAGGGGTTGGGAATAGTGATAACTGCAAAGAGAAGGCTTGGGGAAAGTGAAAAGGTAGCAAAAGTACAAAATGAGATAGCAGAAGGCAGGAAAGGGGAAGTTTAGAGTAGGAGATATAGTATATAGAATAACTCTTAGTAATGACTGTCTCAAGGTATGGTCTTGCATGTGGGAGTAGAGATGAAGAACACCAGTGTGTAGGCAGTCATTGAAGTGTGGGCGCAGTGTACTGTATGGATCATATTTTAGAAGCTGAAACTGTCTAAGGTGGTGGCATTATACAGAATGATCTGAAACACAAAAATTAAAAATGCTATATATGAAAGTTATCAGTTTCTCACAAACAATTCCACGTGGTCTAAACTGTAACTTAAAACTAAATCTGAAAGAAAAAAAAGTAAAGAAAATCAGGAGATAAAAGGTCTAGTTCTTCAACTCAATAAGGAAAAGATGATGCAAAGTTGAACAATTTAGTATAATTGTGAAGTTCTAGAAGGAAAAAGCAGATAACTCAGACTAACAGAAAACCAACATGGAAAGCTACATTCCTTTGATTTCCATCTTATCACATTCTTCCAGTTTTCCTTACACCTATCTAGCTACCTCTCTTCAGTCTTTTGTTGACTGGCACCTCTCCTAACTAAATTTAAATGTTTCCATACTCTACTTTTGATACTGGGTCTTCTTACTGTCTTTAACTCCTCATCCACTTCTAAGGCTGAAATCTCTCAAATTTTATCTCAAACCCAGAACTCTATTTCGAACTCCAGAATTTCATAGCCAACTTACTACTTTAAAATAAAAATTACCCCATATTCAACACAACCAAAACTGTATTTATGGTTTGCTCTTCAAGCCTGTTCCTTTCTAGTACTATTTCAATAAATGATACCACTATCCAGTCAGCTAGCTTGGACTTCTTTGTCCCCTATCTTCCTTTTTCAAATCCAAAGAGACAAAAAGTCCCGGTATTTCTAGTTCCCAAATGTTTCCAGAATCTGCACAATTTGTTCCACTTACCACAATCTAAGTCCAACCCAGAATCCTTCCTAGATTATTGCAATAATCTCTTAACTGATCTTCTCACATTAACTCTTATTCCCTATCAATATATTTTCCACACTAAAGCCCAAGTGATAAAAAATAATAACAAATAAATCTGAATACGTAGCCTCCTCTTTAGTTTCTTCTTTTGTTATTTAGCTGTAGTCCACCAAGTTCTTTCCGCCTTTCTGCATTAGGGCACTAGCACATGCCTTCCCATTACCTGAAATGATCTTCCCCATTTTCTTCTGCCTATCATGTAGCATAGTGGCTACGGGAACAGACCAGTCGGTCTGGGCTCAAATCCCAGTTTTACTACTCATTAGCTATGTGACCTTGGGTAAGTTTGTTAACCTCTCTATTCCTCAGTTTCTCCTTCTGTAAAATGAGGAAAACAATAGCATCTATATCATAGAGTTTCTGTGTCACTGAAACATGTTAATATACAATATAGACCTGGGATAGTGACTGATAACTAAGGCACTATCATTAGCTTTTATTATTATTCATTCCTCAGGCCTCAGTTAAATGTAACTTCCTCAAGGATCATTTTTCTGATCCCTCATAAAAATTTGCTCTTCCTATAACATAATCTATTATACATTGTACTTATTTTTGGTAGCACTTGTTTCAACTCTAAGGATTTGCACACATTTTTATTTTATGTATTTCTTCTCCATTAGACAATATGTTTTGTGATATTAGGAATGCTGATGGCAGGAATGATGTTAGTCTTTTTCAATATCGCATTACCATTGTCTAGAATGTCATCCAGAATACATAAGCATCTAATATAAAAATACTTGTTAAATGAGTTAATTTGTGTGAAGGTATGATGTAGCCATTGGAAATGATGATGAGTCTCATATAGTAGCAGTCATTATCTAAACAGAGATAAGTCCTGTGCAGAATATTACATGCCCTTCATTTTAAACACTATAATACCTCAGTAGTACTAAGTTTAATATGAAATAAAAACATCAGAATGTATTTAAATGTGCATGTTTCATTTATTAACAATTGTAAATTATATACTCAGAAGACTCCACATCTATGAGAGAGTTCCAACACTAGATTAAAATTTGTCAAGCTTCTTCAAGAAATTCCTTAAAAATAACATAAAACAGTATTTACCAAAACTTCAAGATTCTATGGAACTTTTAAACATTATTTTAATGTTCCTTGGCAGAATATCAACACTCCCCCAGAGGTAATAAAGTGTATACAAAACCAATGTTTAAAATATGAACTAGCCTTTTTAAAGGTATCATTAGGGGTCTTCATCCTGAAACTCTGGGCCACTGTTGGAAAATAAATTCTGGTTGTTATAAAAACAATATGGGGGAAGTGGGTGTGGCTCAAGTGATTGGGCTCCTGCCTACCACATGGGAGGTCCGTGGTTCGGTTTCTGGTGCCTCCTAAAGAAGATAGCAAGCTGGCATGACAGGCAGGCATGGCAAGCTGACACAACAAAAGCCACAAGAAGAAAAACATAATGAGAGACACAACAAAGCAGAGAGCAGAGGCTCCCCGGCGCCTCCTAAAAAGGACGAGCAGGACGCAAGCTGACGAGACAAGATCACTCAACAAGAGACACAAGAGGAAAAACATGAGAGACAACAAAGCAGGGAACGGAGGTGGCTTAAGTGATTATGCATCTCCCTCCCATATTGGAGGTCCCGGGTTCGGTTCCCGAGTCTCCTAAAGAAGCAAAGAAGATGAACAGACACAGCAAGTGCAAACAAGGAAGGGGTAGGGAGAGATAAATAAATAAAATAAATCTTTAAAAAAAAACAAAGAAAAATATGATTTCATAGAATAAAATATGATGAAAATATTAGGGAATCATACTGTGCCAAATATAAATCAGCAATATACTTATATTATTTATAAAAGAAATATGACACTAACAGGAATTTAAAAGAATAGAATATACAACAATCATGAAATAATCTTCCTTCTTAACAAAGATTTGATGAATTCCAAGTATCATGTATTGTATGTAGATTAAACTGCATATTTTAAGTCAATGCTAAGAAACTAAAGACAGTACCAAGTAAGCAAGAAAAATAAAGGAGTTGAATAAGGGGAAGAACTAAAAGAAAGGTTTTAAAAGTTTTGTTTTGTTTTAAATTAGAGAAAGAGTGAAATTATGAATGTCTTAAGGTAACAAATGAAGGGTTACTAGGATATAGTTACTGCATTACTCTTTCATTATTCATAGTAAAAACTGAGACTAGCATAAAACCTTTTAAAATATAATATTAAGTATCTATACAGTAAAAGTGAAAAAGAAAAATTCTGAGCTTAAAAAACAGAATCAGTACAAGGATACAGTGATGGTCAGTTTTCTGTGTCAACTTGGCTAGACTATAGTCCCCAGTTATTCAATCAAACACTAATCTAGGTATTGCTTTGAAGGTACTTTGTAAATGTGATTAAAGTCTATAATCAGTTTACTTTAAGTAAGGAAGATGATCCTAAACAATATGGGTGGGACTGATTCAACCAGCTGAAAAGCCTTAAGAACAGAGCAGAGGCATCCATGAAGAAATTCCACCCATAGATGCAGCTTCAGCTCCTGCCAAAGAGTTCAGCTTGCTTTTCCTGATGGCTCATCCAATAGATTTTGTATTTGCCTAGCCACACCCCAAGAAATCTAACAATAAATCTTATACTATATGTATCTTACTGGTTCTGTTTCTCAGGTGGAATCCTAACTGACACATACTTTAGGTAGACATGTATATGCAGCTAAAATAGGAAACAAATTATCTTAGAGGTCCTTAGCAATTCTATTATTCTCTATCTGAAGTTCAAATTTATTAGTTAAAAGATTTCACTTGCAATCAAATCACTGAAGATATCTGGGTAATTGACGTCAAATAAAATGGCATACATTACCATTTAGCATCCTCCCTCTGCTTATAATCACTGCTGAGAATTCAAGCTCAAAGGAAAAAAGAAAGGTAAATTTGTTAAGTACTTTCATGCTTTACTGGCTTTTTTTCTTTTAAAGATATCTTCCTAAATTGGTTTAATAAACCAATTCCCAAAGTCTAATAAAATGTCCACTTTTCTTGGGATTAAGTATTTCATCCTGCTGAGTTAGCAAGAAAATAAAATCATCTTGAATCAGTTTTGAATGATATATAGAAAACAGTGAAAGCCTAACTGTGTGCTAACATTTGAAAATGTAATGTTACTAAAATGGACACATGTCACACATAACTCCAACTAAAAAACTAACAATAACAAGAAGTGAGTTTTCTGCATAGCAAGAACAGAATAAAGGGGAAAAATGGTACCAAAGTGAAAATTCTTTGAGGAGAGTTCCAGGGAAGATGGTGGAGTAGGGAGCTCCAGGACTCATTCCTCCTCCAAGAAAAGTTAGTGGACAGGCACTAACTAACTGTCTGAAGCAACTCATCAGGGGCTCTGGAGGTCAGGGGAACACTGTACAGCATCCAGGGAAAAGAAGGATGAAGACACTGAAAAACTGCAATAAAAAACTGTGAGCAACTCTCTCAGCACAGTGCCGGTGTCCAACCCCCACTCTCAAGGCAAACTGCCTCATGTCCAGTCTCTGGCTGGCTGCTGTGGGCAGAGAGAGATGGGAAGCACTTGTCCCCAAGAACAGTGGGGGTAGGATTAGTGATGTGGAAGACAGGACATCTGAAATCAAACAGATAGCAGAAAAGATAGATAAAAAGATAGAAAAAATCCAGCAGGGACTTAGGGATTTAAACAACAACACAAAATGCACAAATATATGCATTACAGGCATCCCAGAGGGAGAAAAGAAGGGAAAGGGAAGAGAAGGAGTGTTGAAGGAAATAATGGCTGAAAACTTTCCAACCCTATTGAAGAAGACGGACGTACAGGTCCAGGAAGCACAGGGCACCCCAAACAATATAAATCCCAACAGGCCTACTCCAAGACATACTCTTGTCAAAATATCCAAAGCTCAAGACAAAGAGAAAATACTCAAGGCAGCAAGAGAAAAGAGAACCATCACATACAAGAGAAGCTCAATAAGATTAAGTGCTGATTTATCATCTGAACCATGGAGGCAAGAAGGCAGTGGTATGACATAGTCAAGGTACTAAAAGAAAATAACTTCCAGCAAAGAATTCTCTGTCCAGCAAAGCTGGCATTCAAAAATGATGGAGAGCTCAAAATATTTACAGATACACAGAAATTAAGAGAGTATGCCAAGAAGAAACCTGCCCTTAAAGAAATACTAAAGGAAGTTCTGCAGGTTGAAAGGAAAAAACAGGAGAGAGAAGTTGGAGGAGAGTGTAAGAACAACTAAAAAGACAAAAAGGGGAAGAAAAACAACATATGACATACATAAACCCAAAGAAAATATGGCTGATATAAGAAATTCCTTGAGAGTAATAACACTGAATGCTAATGGATTAAACTCACCAGTCAAGAGACACAGATTGGCAGAATGGATAAGGAAGTATGGACCATCTGGATGTTGTCTAAAAGAAACCCACTTAGACCCAGGGATTCAAGGAGGCTGAAAGTGAATGGCTGGAAAACAATTTTACAACCAAACAATAACCAAAAAAGGGCGGGAGTAGCTATACTAATATCGGACAAAATAGACTTTAAATGCAAAACTATTGTAAGAGACAAAGATGGACACTATATATTAGCAAAAAGGGTAATCTTTCAAGAAGAAAGAAAAATCATAAACATGCATGCACCTAGTTAGGGCGCCTCAAAATACATGACGCAAACACTAGAAAGACTAAGTGGAGAAATAGGTGTCTCTACAATTATAGTGGGGGACTTTAATACACCATTAAAACCATTAGACAGACCATCTCAACAGAGAATCAATAAAGAAACAAAGATTCTAAATAATACATCAAAGGAACTGTACCTAATAGACATATACAGAACACTGCACCCAAATACAGCGGGATATACATTCTTCTCAAGTGTACATGGATCATACTCAAAGATAGACCACATGCTAGACCACAGAACAACTTTCAATGAATTCAGAAAGATTGAGATTATAAAAAGTAATTTCTCTGAACACAATGCAATGAAATTGGAAATCAATAAGGGCCAAAGAACCAGATTAGGCACAAATGTTTTATGTGGAAGTTAAAAAACACACACTTAGACAAACAGTGGGTCAAGTAGGAAATCTCAAAAGAAATCAGTAACTACCTTGAAACGAATGAAAATGACAACACAACATATCAAAACCAATGGGATGGAGCAAAAGCTGTACTGAGAGGGAAACTCATAGCCATAAATGCATATATCAAAAAAGAAGAAAGAGCTAAAATTGAAGACCTAACTGCACACCTAGAGAAACTGGAAAAACAACAACAAACTAACCCCAAAGGTAGTAGAAAGAAGGAAGTAACAAAGAATAGAGCAGAACTAAATAAAATAGAAAACAAAAAACCACTAGAAAAAATAAACAAAACCAAAAGCGGGTTCCACGAGAATATCAATAAAATTGACAAACTCTTAGCCAGACTAACAAAGAAAAAGAGAGAGCAGATGCAAATACACAAAATAATAAATAAGGAAGGGGATATCACCACTGACCGCACAGAAATAAAGAGTATCATAAGAGGATACTTTGAAAAATTATATGCCAACAAGAATGATAATTTAGAGGAAATGGAGAAATTCCTAGAAACTCACAAGCAGCCTACAGTGATGAAAGAAGAAACTGATGAACTCAAAAGTCCAATTACAAGTAAAGAGATAAACTCAGTCATCAAAAACCTCCCAACTAAGAAGAGCCCAGGACCAGATGGCTTCACAGGTGAATTCTACCAAACATTCCAGAAAGAACAAACACCAACCCTGATTAAGCTCTTCAAAAAAAAAATAGAAATAGAAGGAACACTACCTAACCCAATCTATGATGCCAAAATTACCCTAATACCAAAGCCAAACAAAGATGCCACAAAAAAGGAAAATTACAGACCAATCTCTCTAATGAATCTAGATGCTAAAATCCTCAATAAAATACTTGCTAATCGCATTCAACAATATATCAAATGAATTAAACACCATGACCAAGTGGGTTTCATCCCAGGTATGCAAGGATGATTCAACATAAGAAAATTAATCAATGTAATAAACCACATGTATTAGTCAGCCAAAGGGGTGCTAATATGAAATACCAAAAATGGGTTGGTCTTTATAAAGGGTATTTATTTGGGGTAGAAGTCCACTATACCAGGCCATAAAGCATAAGTTTCTTCCCTCACCAAAGTCCATTGTCACGTGTTGGAGCAAGACAGCTGCCGACATTTGCCCAGGGTTCAGGCTTCTTGGCTTCCTCTCTTCCTGGGGCTGCATTTCTCTCCGGGCTTAGCTCCTTTTTCCTCCACAAGGTCAGCTGTAGGCGATCAGGCGAATGGCTCGCTTCTCTTCTCCTGGGGCCTTCTTTCCAACATCAAAGCTGTTTCTCAAACACTGCTTCTACTCTGTTCTCCGCCTTGCCTTTTATATTTGATTCCCCACCCACCAAGGGGTGGGGCTCAACACCCTAATCATAACCTAATCATGCCCAGATTAACAGATCAGTTTACAAGCATGATCCAATTATATTTTTGGAATTCATAATCACATCAAATTGGCCAACGGTTACACCACATAAACAGATTGAAAAAAAAAAAAATCACATGATCATCTCTATAGATGCAGAAAAAGCATTTGACAAAATACAGCACTTTTTCCTGATAAAAACACTGCAAAAGATAGGAATAGAAGGAAAGTTTCTGAACACGATGAAAAACCCACAGCTAACATCATCTTCAATGGTGAAATCCTAAAAGCTTTCCCTCTAATATTGGGAACAAGAAAAGGCTGCCCACTATCACCACGCCTATTTAACATTGTCTTAGAAGTGCTTGCTCAAGCACTGAGGCAAGAAAAAACAAAATAAAAGGCATCTAAATTGGAAAGGAAGAAGTGAAAATTTCACTATTTTGCAGACAACATGATCCTATACATAGAAAGCCCTGAGAAATCTACAACAAAGCTTCTAGAAGTTATAAATGAGTTCAGTAAAGTCATAGGCTATAAGATCAATCCTCAAAAATAGTAGCATTTCTGTACACCAATGATGACCAATCAGAGGAGGAAATCAAGAAAAAAATACCATTTACAATAGTAACTAAAAGAATCAAATACCTAAGAATAAATTTAATCATGTAAAGGACTTACATACAGAAAACTACACAATACTGTCAAAGGAAATCAAAGAAGACTTAAATAAATGGAAGACTATTTCCTGTTCATGGATAGGAAGGCTGAACATCACTATCTATCCTACCCAAACTAATTCACAGATTTAATGCAATCCCAATAAAAATCAACACAGCATTTTTTAATGAATTGGAAAAACTAACTACAAAATTTATTTGGAAGGGTAAGAGGCCCCGAATCACCAAAGACATATTGAAAAAGAAAAATGAAATTGTAGGTATCACACTACCTGACTTTAAAACATAATTCAAAACTACAGTGGTCAAAATGGCATGGTATTGGCACAAGGACAGACATACCGACCAATGAAACCAAATTGAGAGTTCTGATACAGATCCTCACATATACAGTCATCTGATATTCGACAAGGCCACCAAGCCCACTCAACTGAGAGAGAATGGCCTCTTCAACAAATGGTGCTTGGAGAACTGGATATCCATATCCAAAAGAATGAGAGAGGAACACCATCTTACATCTTATACAAAAATCAACTCAAGATGGATCAAAGATCTAAATATAAGAACCAAGACCATAAAGACCTTGGAAGATAATGTAGGAAAGCATCTACAGTACCTTGTAATAGGAAATGGTTTCATGAACTTCACATCCAAAGCACAAGGAGCAAAAGAAAAATAGATAAATGGGATCTCCTCACAATTAAACACTTTTGCACCTCAAAGGACATTATCAAGAAAGTAAAAAGGCAGCCTACCCAATGGGAGAAAATATTTGGCAACCATATATAAGATTGAAGCTTAATATCCTGCATATATAAAGACATCCTACACCTCGAAAATAAAAAGACAAACAACCAATTTAAAAAATGGGCAAGTGACCTGAAAAGACACTTCTCCAAGGAAGAAATACAAATGGCTAAAAAGCACATGAAAAGATGCTCAACATTACTAGCTATTAGGGAAATACAAATCAAAACTATAATGAGATACCATCTTACACCCATTAGAATGGCGGCTATCAAAAAAAAACAGCAGACTCTAAGTGTTGGAGAGGATGTGGAGGAATGGGAACTCTCATCCACTGCTGGTGGGAATGTAGAATGGTCCAACCATTGTGGAGGAAGGTTTGGCAGTTCCTCAAAAAACTATGTATAGAACTTCCACATGATCCAGCAATTCCACTGCTGGGTACATATCCAGAAAAATTGAAAGCAAAGACACGACAAATATATGCACACGTTCATAGCGGCATTATTTACTATTGCCAAAAGTTGGAATCACCCCAGATGCCCATCAACAGATGAATGGATAAACAAAATGTGGTACATGCATACAATGGAATGTTACTCAGCTGTAAGAAGGAATAAAGTGCTAACACACGGGATAACGTTGATGAATCTTGAGGACCTTATGCAGAGTGAAACAAGCCAGGCACTGAAGGATGAACAGTAAATGACCTCACTGGTATGAATTAAGGAAACTGGGCAGTCTCAGAGAGCTATTGTCTAGAAGATAGATTTACAAGAAATAGAAAGAAAGGAGAAGGTCTGAGCCATCACCCATATAAATGTAATCTATGATAAGATGAAAGAGTATAGTTGTGTATTGAAGAGATAGGACAGGAGGGTAGTGATATTATTTGGTTGGGTGGTGCAGGGTTGACAGATGGGTAGATTAGGAAGAGTGCATTGGAGGGTCCAGGGTAGTGCGGGGAGGGATGGGAGCCGGACCAGGTGAACACTGGGGATTTGCGGGTATTTGGTTGAAAGTACAAAACTGGGAATGCTCTTATGGCAGTAGGACAAGGAAGGGTTACTGGTTTAGGTCATTGGATTGGGGGCAGTCGGGATGGGGTGTGCCTGGAGCAGGCTTCTGGGGAGTGTGTGAGTGATCATTCTGTCATGATGTGTTGTATCAGTGTGTGGAGACCCACATAATGAGCGGAAAGGAGTCGGACTCCCATCCTCGGTAGGACCGATTTGTTCACAAATAGACAGGTGGGAGTCCCTCGAGAGTATGGGTGCTTCCTAATAGGGGAGGACAAACCAGTGTGTGAAGACTTCAGTCTTGTTGCATGTAACTATGAATATTGTCATCCAAGGAGTGAAGCCAAGGGATTGCCGTGGGCCCTGAGCGGAGAGGGAGGGAGGAATAGAATAGATCGAACAGGGGGTATTTAGTTGGCAGTGAAAGTGTTCTACATGATCTTACAATGATGGACACAGGACATGGTAAATATCATCAAAATTTGTAAGTGTACAGTCTAAAATGTAAACCATAATGTAAACCATTGACCATATTTAGTAGCTATGTTTCACTATTTGTATGTCAGTTATAACAAAGGTAACATCCACATATAAAAAGGTACTAATATGGGGGAAGGAAAGGGGGAGGATGTTGGGTATATGAGAGTCTCCTGTATTGTGTGTGACTTTGCTGTGACCTAAAACTTCTTTGAAAACAAAATGAAAAATAGTGAGATTCTGGGGAATGAGTGAGGGAAATGTGCCACAGTACAGACAGGACACCAGATATTGCGGTGATAAGGGACAAAATGTCAAAAAAAATTTTTTTTAAATAATTTTCATTTTTTTAAATATCCCAATCTTTTATTTTATTTTTAGTTTTTTAAAATTTTTATGTATTTTATCTCTTATATTTAGACTTATTGTTGTTTCATTTTCCTATTAATTTTATTTAGCTATTGTAATGGCTTCATCTTTGAAGAGGCTTTGGATCACAGATGGGTTACAACTGGGGCAGGGGAGGATCATTGGTGTGGGGTGTGAGGGATGGGGGATGCATGGTAGATAGTTCACCTGAGCATACAGATGTTCATGGGGCATTGTCACAGTGGGAGGAGACTCACACAATAAACAAGAGCATACTGAATTCCCATCTTGGAGAGCTCTGCCACATTCTCTAAGGGAGCAGCAACAGTCCTCCAAGTGCAGGGGAAGTGACTGGCAAAAGAGGATGATCCACCGATGGGCCCTTGATATTGATAACTAGGCTTATGAGTCTTTGCTCCTGAAATTGAAACAAGGCTAATTGTTATGGGGTGCCTAAGATTTGCCTCCTGAGAGCCTCCTTGTTGCTCAAATGTGGCCTCTCTTTAAGCCAAACTCAGCATATGAATGCATTACCTTCCCCCTAGCGTGGGACATGATTCACAGGGATGAGCCTCCCTGGTACCGAAGGATTGCTACCAAGCACCAACCAACAATGCAACTGGAAAAAGACCTGAATAAAAGGGGGAAAAGAAAAGACAAATGAGTTTATATGGCTAAGAGACTTCAAAGTGAGTAGGGAAGTCATCCCAGAGGTAACGCTTACACAATATCTCAGCAGGATCTCATAGACTTCCACGGTGGATGCCACCCCAAACAGCAGGGCTCCTGAAGGCTCTGGAGACACCCAGGTCCTGTGGTCGGGGCAGATAGCTCTGGAGTTTGGTGCCTTGCCAGTGGGCACTACTTTAGAGTTTGTGCTCCTGAGAGTCACAGAGTTGGACTCAATTATGGCTTCCCTACACATGGCTCATCTGTCCCTTCTATTTAAACCTATACTTGGTGCTGGTGTTTGTCAGTGTATGTCCAAGAGACTTGAGTCTTTGGGCTGTCCATGTGTCAGCTGGGCCCAGAACCTCAGTGGAGCTGCAATACCTACTCTTTAGATCATTGGACTCACCCAGGACAACTGGCGGGGAGATGATGATGGACAACAGCTATTCCAGGGAATGGAGAGAGTCTGCAGCTGCAGGCAGGATAGTCCCATCCATCTTCCCCATGGGATATAAGCCCCCTCTCAATTGGAGGTAGAGTGGACATCACCATCCCAGACTCCTCAGGATTGGGGGAGGAGTTATGGACCAGAGTGGACTTACTGGTATTCTACTATAGACATATTGTGATTCTAGCAATGGAAGAAATTATAATATTGATGTGGAGACAGTGGCCACTGGAGGCTCTGGGGGCAGGGAGAGGGAAAAACAGTTGTAATACGGGGGCTTTTTCGGGACTTGGGAATTGTCCTGAGTGACATTGCAATGACAATTTATATCATCACATAACATGCAGAACTGTGTGGGAGAGAGTGTAGACTACAATGTTATCTATGGTCCATGCTTAATGGCAAAGCCCCAGGATGTGTTTATCAATTACAATGAATGTGCCACACTAAAGAAGGATGTTTATGTGGAAGGGTGTGGAAGGTGTGGGAAGTGGGGCATATGGGAATCCCTATATTTTTTGTGTAACATTTATGTAATCTAAGTATTTTTTAAAAAATTAAAAAATTAAAGGGAAGCGGGTGTGGCTCATTCGATAGAGCTCCCGTTTACCATATGGGAGGCCTCGGGTTCGCTTCCCGGGGCCTCCTTGTGAGGGCAGGCCGGCCCACGCCGCGCGGTGGGCTGATACAGCAGGACCTCACAGCAAGGGGGAGATAAGCAGACACAGAAGAAACACACAGCGAATGGACACAGGAAACACAAGCAGCAAGGGGGGGATAAATAAATAAATAAATAA
>JAQZBX010030856.1:0-26605 GCA_029593785.1 Cabassous unicinctus
AAAAAAAAAAAAAAAAGAAGTTGGAGGTATCATACTACCTGACTTTAAAACATACTACAAAGCTACAGTGGTGAAAACTGCATGGTATTGGCACAAGGATAGACACATTGACCATCGGAACCGGATTGAGAGTTCTGATATGAATCCTCACATATACAGTTATCTGATATTTGACAAGGCCACCAAGCCCACTCAGTTGGGAGAGAATGGCCTCTTCAACAAGTGGTACTTGGAGAGTTGGATATCCATATCCAAAAGAATAAGAGAGGAACACCACCTCACACCTTGTACGAAAATCAACTCAAGATGAATCAAAGATCTAAATATAAGAGCCAAGACCATAAAGACCTTGGAAGATAATATAGGGAAGCATCTACAGGACCTTGAAATAGGAAATGGTTTCATGAACTTCACACCCAAAGCATGAGCAGCAAAAGTAAAAATAGATAAATGGGATCTCCTCAAAATTAAAAAAATTTTCACCTCAAAGGACGTTATTAAGAAAATAAAAAGGCAGCCTACCCAATGGGAGAAAATATTTGGCAACCATATATCTGATAGGAGCCTAATATCCTGCATTTATAAAGAAATCCTACAACTCGAAAATAAGAAGACTAACAACCCATTTTTTAAAAATGGGCAAGTGACCTGAAAAGACACTTCTCCAAGGAAGAAATACAAATAGCTAAAAAGTACATGAAAAAATGCTCAACATCTCTAGCTATTAGAGAAATGCAAATCAAAACTACATTGAGATACCATCTTACACCCATTAGAATGGCGGCTATTAAAAAAACAGCAGACTGTAAGTGTTGGAGAGGATATGGAGGAATGGGAACCTTCATCCACTGCTGGTGGGATTGTGGAATGGTCCAGCCACTGTGGAGGACAGTTTGGCAGTTCCTCAGAAAAATAACAATAGATCTTCCGTATGATCCAGCGATTCCACTGCTGGGTATATAACCAGAAGAACTGAAAGAAAGCAAAGACACAAACTGATATATGCACACCAATGTTCATAGCAGCATTGTTCACTATTGCCAAAAGTTAGAATCAACCCAGGCACCCATCAACAGATGAATGGACAAACAAAATGTGGTACATACATACAATGGAATATTACTCAGGTGTAAGAAGGAATAAAGTGCTAACACATGGGATAACATGGATGAATCTGGAAGACTTTATGTTGAGTGAAGCAAGCCAGGCATTGAAGTATGAACAGTACATGACCTCACTGATACAAATTAAGGAAAGCGAGCAGTCTCTGAGAACTATTGTCTGAAAGATAGGTGTACAAGAAAGAGAAAGAGAAGAGAAAGTTGTGAGCCATCACCCATATGGATGTAACCTATGGTAAAGCGATAGTGTGTAGTTGTATATTGAAATATTGAAATATTGGGTTGGGTGGTGCAGGGTTGACAGGTGGGTAGATTGGAAAGGGTGGGTTAGAATACCCAGGATATTCAGGAGAGAGGGACCAGGTGAACACTTGGGATTTGTGGGTATGAGGTTGAAAGTACAGAGGTGGGAATGCTCTTATGGCAGTATGACAAAGAAATGTCACTGCTTTAGGGTGTTGGTTGCGGGGGCATTCGGGACAGGGCACATCTGGAGCAGGCTTCTAGGGAGTGTGTGAGTGTTCATCCTGTCATAATGTATTGTATCAGTGGGTGGAAATCCACACAATGAGAGGGAAGGAGATAGACTCCCATCTTTGGGAGGACTGATTTGCTCAGAAATAGACAGGTGGGCATCTCTTAAGAGCAAGGGCAGTTCCTAATAGTGGAGGACAAACCAGTGTGTCATGACCTCTTGTTGCATGTAACTATGAATCTTGTTATCTAATGAGTCAAGCCGGGCGGGAGGAACAGAATAGATCAAACGGGGGTATTTAGTGGTCAGTGGAAATGTTTTTCATTACCTTACAGTGATGGACACAGGAAGGTAAATATCATCAAAATTTATAAAAGTGTATGATCTAAAATGTAAACCATACTGTAAACCACTGACAATGTTTAGTAGCTATGTTTCACTATCTGTATATCAGTTATAATAATGCTACTATCCACATACAAAAAGGTTTTAATATGGGGTGAGGAAAGGGGGAGGATGTTGGGTGTATGAGAGTATCTTGTATTCTGTGTGTGACTTTGCTGTGACCTAAAACTTTTTTGAAAATTAAATGAAAAATAGTGAGACACTGGGGAGTGAGGGGGGAAGGTGCCACGGTACAGGCTGGACACCAGATATTGCAGTGATAAAAGACAAAATGTCAAAAAAATTTTTTTCTCATTTTTTGAATAACCCAATCCTTTATTTTATTTTTAGTTTTTTTTTTTTTAAGTTTTATGTATTTTACCTCTTACATTTAAACATCATTATTATTTCATTTTCCTATTAATTGTATTTGGCTATTTTATTGGCTTCATCTTTAAAGAAGCTTTGGATCATAGAAGGGTTACAACTGGGGCAAGAGAGGATCACTGGTGGGGGGTGTCAGGGATGGGGAGTGCATGGGAGGAAGTGCACCTGAACATACATAAAAGGTATAAAAAATTGTTCAAATGCTCATGGGGCATGGTCACAGTGGTGGAGAACCATTCAATAAATGAGGGAATACTGAATTCCCATCCTGGAGAGCTCTGCCATATTCTCCAAGGGAGTAGCAAAAGTCCCCCAAGTGCAGGAGCAGTGTCTGGCAAAGGATGATCCACTGATGGGCTCTTGTTATTGATGACTAGCCTTACGAGTCTTTGCTCTTGAAATTGAAACTTAGCCTATTGTTATGGGGTGCCTAAAGGTTGCCTCCTGAGAGCCTCCTTGTTGCTCAAATGTGGCCTCTCTTTAAACCAAACTCGCATTTGAATGCATTACCTTCCTCCCAGCAAGGGACATGACTCCCAGGGATGAGCCTCCGTGGCAACGAGGGATTACTAACAAGTGCCAGTGGGCAATATGACAAATGAGTAAAGACAAATGAGTTCATATGGCTAAGAGACTTCAAAATGAGTTGGGAGGTCATCCCAGAGGTAACGCTTATGCACATCTCAATAAGACCTCATAGGCTTCCAATGTGGATATCACCCCAAACAGAGGGGCTCCTGAGGGCTCTGGAGACACCCAGGTCCTATATCAGGGTGGATAGCCCCAGAGTTTTGTGCCTTATCAGTGGGCCCTACTTTGGAATCCTTGCTCCTGAGAGTGCCAGAGTTGGACCCAAATATGTCTTCCCTGCACATGGTCCATCTGTCCCTTCTATTCAAACCTATATGTGGTGCCAGAGTTTGTAGGTGTACTTCCAGAGACCAGAGTCTTTGGGCTTTCCATGTGCCAGCTGGGCCCAGAATCTCAGTGGAGCTGCAACTCCTACTCTACAGCTTAATGGACTCACCCTGGACACCTGGTGGGGAGATGATGATGGACAACGGCCATCTCTGGGAATGGAGAGAGTCTGCAGCTGAAGGCAGGATAATCCCATCCATCTTATCCATGGGATATAAGGCCCCTCTCACTTGGAGGTAGAGTGGACATTCCCATCTCAGACTCCTCAGAATTGGGGGAAGAGCTCTGGACTAGAGTTGGCTTACTGGTATTCTGTTATAGACATATTGTGATTCATGCAATGGAAGTAATTACAACATTAATGTGGAGCCAGTGGCTTTGGCGGCAGGGAAAGGGAAAAGCAGTTGTAATACAGGGGCTTTTTCGGGACTTGGGAATTATCCTGAGTGACGTGCAATGACAGATATAGGCCATTTTATATCATCATATAAAATACAGAACTGTGTGGGAGAGAGTGTGGTCTACAATGTGAACTATGGTCCATACTTAATGGCAAAGCTCCAGGATGTGTTTATCAATTGCAGGTGATGTGCCACTCTAATGAAGGATGTTTATGTGGGAGGTTGTGGGAGGAGTGGGAGGTGGGGCACATGGGAATCCCTACAATTTTTGTATAACATTTATGTAATCTAAGTATCTTTTAAAAAATAAAAAAATTATTAAAATTTAAAAAAGAAGCATAAAAAATCAATCAATAAAAGGCACCCCTATTAAAAAACTAAATTAAAAAAAATGATAATTTCATTAGAAGCAAAAAAAAAAAAATGTATTCAACAAAATTCAACATCTATTTGCTAAAACTCTCAGAAAACTAGGAATAAAAGGGAACTTCATTAATTTTACAGCTGACATCATATACTGAATTCTTTGCCTCCTAAGATTGGGAATAAGGCAAGAATGTCCATGTTCACTATTCCTATTCAACATCATACTGGAAATCATAGCCAGTGCAATAAGACAAGAAAAAGAAATAAAAGGCATACAGATTTGATAGGGAAAAAAAAACTGTCCTTACTGAAGAAAACATAATTGTCTTTGTAGACATTTCCAAAGATGTGCAAAAATACTCCTAGAATTAATAAGTGAGTTTTAAAAGGTCAATACAGAAAAGTCAATTATATTCCTAAATGCCAGTAATGAATAATTGGAATTTAATACTAACAAATCAGTACCATTTACAATTGCACCAAAAAAGTTAAGTACATATGTGTAAATACAACAAAAAGTGTGCAGAATCTATATGCTGAAAACTGCACTGATGAAGGATAATAAGGAAAATCTAAATAAATTGAGAAATATTTTGTGTTCATGGATTGGAAGTATCAATATTATTGAAGAATTCAATTGTCCCCAATTTGATCTATAGATTCAATATGATCTCAATCAAAATCTCATTAAACTTTTTTAAAGATAATAACAAGCCAATTCTAAAATTTATATGAAAAGGTAAAGGACCTAGGACAGCCAAAATAATTCTGAAAAAGAAAAACAAAATTGGAGTACTCACACTCTAGAATTTCAAGACTTACTATAAAGCTACAGATATTTCACCAAAGAAGATACTGATGGCAAAGCAGCATATAAAAATATGCTCAACATCATTTGTCAGTAAGAAAATGCAAATGAAAACATAATGTTTTACATTTATTCACCTATTAGAATTGCTAAACAACAACAACAACAAAACTGACAATGCCAAATGCTGGTGAGGATGCAAAGCAACAGGAACAACCATTCATTGCTGCTGGGCATGCAAAATGGCACAACCACATTGGAAGACAGTTTAGAAGTTTCTTATAAAGTTAAATATAAACTTAACATGACCCAGAAATCCCACTCTTCAGTATTTGTTCAAATGAAATGAAAATATATGCTCACACAACAACCTATATATTAGAGCTTATAAAAACTTTATTCACAATCACCCAAAACTGGAAACAACCAAGATATCCCTCATCAGGGTGACTGACAGATAAATGAATTGTGATATCTCCATACAAAGGACCATTACACAGCAATAAAAATGGATGAGATATTGATTTACACAACATCATGGATGAATCTTAAATGCATTCTGTGAGTGAAAGAAGCCCTCCCCAAAAGCCTACATCTCTTATGATTACATTTTTATGACATTATGGAAAAGGCAAAACTATAGGGATGGAATACAGGTCAATGGTTTCCAGGGGTTGAGAGAAAAGGGAGAGGCTTTCTCCAAAGAGATTGCACTGAGTAATTTTTAGGATGATGGAACTGTTTTGTACTATACTGTACTGGGGTAGTGGATACATGTTTCTATGCATTTGTCAAAATGTACAACACAGAGTGAAATTCATTGTATGCAATTGGGGAAAAAAAGTCAACCAGAATGTTGGGCACATCCCAAAAGGAAATGCAGAAAAAAAAAATTCTCTGGGGACAGTAATTTTTAAAGAAAATCAAAGAGTAGAAAAACAAACAGCAAGAGACAGAGTGTCATGACTTCAAAACTGTTTGTGTGTCCCTGCTCTCCTCTTCTGTCCACTGCAATGAACTGTGTGGATCTGAGCTCCTGCAGAGGAAGGCCTGTGTTTGTCTCCCTCTGTAGGCCCGTGGGTTATAATACAGTGTTTTTCAAACAAGTAGTATTCGGGCCCTCCTTCTGAGGAGAAAAACTTCTCATGGACTTCCAATATTGATGTCTTTTATCATCCTATTTTAAAATATGTGTAAACACACAAATATATAAATTTTACTCTTACCATTCTTATAAGCTAAAAGACCATAACAAGATTATAAATCAGACACGAAGAAAACTAACCCCAGTAAAACTTAATTTAATAACACTGAATTGGTGAAACTAAGTCACTGCTCCCAGTGTGACTATGCTCCTGACTTCGGTGGTTGAATCTTTTGAGGCCACTCTTGGATCTCAGTTTTCCTGCCACGGCTCTCCAAACAACAAGGCAAACTTCAATTTTACAGCGAATCTTGATATCACATAGGACGCCTTGGAGAAACTGATAGTCATTAGCTTCCCACATTAGCACCATCATAACTACTACTAGACCTCATTAATATTCCCATCTGCACCTGGCCTGTAATAAATAAAATTCTGTTTAGGTTAAACTTGGTCCTTGTCCTCTGAGGCGTCCAAGTGTAAAGGCATCACAACGGGGCAGGCGGACATAATTTGTCTCTGTTCAAGGAGAAATACCTCTGTTGACTACTTGTTGATTATGAGGGAAGGTTCTGCTATCTTTGTCCTGAGTCTTTGCCTGCTTTAGAGTATTCTGACAGGAGCAAGATGCAAACACCACTCTCAGGTGGGATTTCAAAATCTTTCACCACTATGCTGATCTGTTTTGAACTATTTGGAACTCCCTGAGGTCACAGTAATGCTTTCTACTGTGCTATCAAGACTGAAAAAAAAAAAAAAAAATTCAACTTATAGGTGGGCAGTTCAACCAGTAATTTAAATAGAAACTTAAAAAAATATTTTTGACACCTTTTATCTTAGCCTCCTAGGGCTGCCGTAACAAGGTACCACAAAGTCAGTAGCTTAAAACAACAGAAATTCATTGTCTCCAGTTCTGGAGGCTGGAAGTCTGAAACAAGGTGTCAGCAGGGCCATGCTCCGTCTGAATCCAGAAAAGGAGACTCCTTCCTTGCCTCTTCTAACTTCTGGTGCTTGCCAGCAATCCTTGGCATTCCTTGGCTTGCAGCTGCTGCACGTCCATCTCTGCCTCATTTATCACACGGTGTTCTATCTTTTCTCTGTTTAGAAGGACATCAGTCGTATTGGATACGGGGTCCAACTTACTCCAGTATGACCTCATCTTAATTTAACTAAATCCATCTTTAATGAGGTATTGGGGGTTAAGACTTCAACATCTTTTGTTTTGGGCAGGGGTTGGGGATGGGGAGACACGATACAATTCAACCCTTAATGACACCTGAATCCTGATTCTGTAGCTGGTCTGTGATTTGGAGAAATTCATGCCAAGTCAGTCAAGTGTTAGCTCTGAAGTATTGCAGCACTTTGCTATATTTCATGTGAAAATAAAACTTGCCTTTGGATTTTTACAATGTTGCAACCAGCTTTTGCAAGTTGGGGGCTGGGCTAGGGCTTTGTCAGGGAAAGATGATGACTGACATATTTTCCTCTGAACTGAGTGTGCTTGCTCCTGGTAGGGGGACTCAGACAGACATGGGATTCAAAGATCTCCCAGCCCCCTTAGTGCCCTGCATGTGCCCCCATCACCACACTTGAGAAACAGAGAGGGAAGTAGATACACACGTGGGCACTGGGGCCAAATTCCGGCTGCCTGCACCAGCCTCTCTGTACTTTCATTTTGTTGTCAGTAAAGTAAGGATAACAGCACTGAGGTTCAAATGAGAAGATGAAGATAACATGTTCAGACAAAAGCCTGGCACATAGGACCTACTCTAAATTTGTTAGCTGCTATTACTGTCACACTTAACACACTGGATTGGAAATACCCGTTTGTTTGTTTGTTTTTTTTACTTTTGCTTTAAACTTCACTAGCCTATGAGTTCTTCAAGGGCAGAGACCATAGCTTACTCCTCTCTGTATCTCTGTATCCATAATCCTGAGTACACAGCACTTAGTTGATGTGTTTTGAACTGAAGAGAGGAACAGAAATGGAAAACTGTTCAAGCTAGAGCAAGGTGACACAACTAAGCAAAGGGTGAGTAATTTCCACTTTGGGATGGAGGAAAATATCTGTGCAACCTTAGAGTCAGCCTCTATACCTAACATATTTTCATCCCAATGCACTTAACAAATTATTTCTCAAAGTTACTTTGGATAGACTACTGGAAGTAATTCTGTAGCAACAGATTGTTTTCGCTGCTGTAAAACAAACCTGTGCGCTAATAAGCCAACCAATTAAAAAACAAAAACAAAAACAAAAAAACAAAAACAAAACTTCCCTGAGGTGCTGAAAATGTTTTTGATCTGGGTGTTGGATATATCTCTAGCTCTACTGCTAGTTATATATAAACTATTTGACTACTTTATGTATGTTATACCAGAATGCAAAATTTTAAAAACTCCTCTGCCCACCAAATTCTGTCTGGCATATACTTAAAAGACCACCACTGCTAGTCTGCCTTGGTACCTCCCAACCTACTGCTCCCAAAGGCGTCCTGCATATACATAGCACATAATCACAGGAAAATTCTGATTCATACTTTGAACGGGCAAAGCCTTCAAGTGGTCTCTTTTAGCAGAGTTGGCTCCAAACACTAAGGTGTTTGGGGGACCCCAAATTAATATTCACATAATCTATCCACCAGAGGGAGCCAACACAGCCAGAATAATAGGAGCATATAGACTTCGCCAACCACCAATCAAGCTTTTCAGATAAGGACATCAGCAAGTATCAATTAACTGGGTTCCTAGGAAGGCATGTGAACTTTTACTGAAGCCAGATATAATTCATGGCTTTATTTTTCTCCTCAGCAGTAGACATGTTTCAGTAATAAGAGGCAGACACTAATTAATGCCTAGTAAGGCTATGGATGTGAAAATAAGGAAAACTCACATTTGAAAAATACAGATTATGAAGAATTTTCGGGTGGAGAGGTGAGTGCTGGCATTTTTCTTCCTTAATACAAGAATTTCATTTATAAATACAATCCATGCCTGTTGGAGAGGAAAAAA
Source organism: Cabassous unicinctus (assembly GCA_029593785.1). Lineage (NCBI taxonomy): Eukaryota > Metazoa > Chordata > Mammalia > Cingulata > Chlamyphoridae > Cabassous > Cabassous unicinctus. The sequence continues at coordinate 9,014 of JAQZBX010030856.1, forward strand.
TAGATTTCATTGCATGGATGCAGGGCTGCCATTTGTATAGATGCAAATTTTTAAAAAGGCACACCTGTGGGGCCTGGGACATGGCTTGGTCAGCAGAGCATGGGATGGACTTTGGGCCCCACTTTCCCCTAGAGCAGGCAGCTCTGTGCAGAGGCAACTGCACACCTCCACGCAGCAGCCCAAAGCCTGGACAGTGGTAGCTTCAAGAGGATGCTTGAGGAAGTTTTTAATCCTCTCTCCCAATTCTTTGGTAAGGACAAATCTTATTAAGAGATCTACTCTGCTCAATCTACACGATTTCCTAGGTTATCTCATCTGGTCCATTGCTTCACACACCGTCTATTATGGACAATTCCTAAGTTTACATATCCCCCAGCTTTCACCCTCAACTCCATTTGGCTTCATCTCTATTTGGCTGTTGAAGAGGCATCTCAACCTTGACTTGCCCAAAATCAAACTCTTCATATTCTCCCCAATCTGATCCTTTCAGTCACTTCCACTTGAGCAATTGGTACCCCTTTCATCAGTTGCTCATGCCAGAAACCTCAGAATCATCCTTGTCTAATCCATTTCTCATGCTCCCCACATCAGCAAATGCTCTTAGTTCCAGATGTGAAGTATGTCCTGAATTTGACTACTTCATACTATCCACAAATGTATTTAGCTATCACCAAGGTCTAAGTCCACATCATCTCTTCTAATTAGTCTTCTAATTCACTTCCCTGATTCTGTCCTCTCCAGTGCACCTCTACATCCCAAACAGAGTCAGTTTTCTTCAGGACAGCCAGAGTGCTCCTGTTAAAACTTGTCAGATCATCTCTCTCCTGCATAATGTGCCCCACCTCTCCCTAGTGAAACCCAAAAGAACCTAAAGCATCTGTAAGGCTCTACACAGTCATGCCCTGCTACACAGCTGAGTATCACTCAAGCCTTGCTGTCCTACTTGCTGTCGTCTGAACATGCCACATGTGCTCCCACCTCAAGGTCTTTCTCCTCCAGGTGTCCTTGTGCTTGTTCTTTCCACTCCTTTTGTCAATGCTCAAATGTCATCTCATCAGATGGGCCTTCCCTGATACATTACATTAAATAACACCCACACTGCTATCTCTCTTCTCTCCCTTATCACATATTATTTTTCTTCAAAGCAGTTATCATGATTTGTATATGTGTGTTTGTTTGAGTATCTATATATGCATATGTATATGTACGTCCATTTGTTTCTTTTCTGTCTTCTTTCATTTCATTCACTGATACATCCTCAATGCCTAGAACAATGTTTAACATGTAGACACCCAATAAATACAGTTGTTGAATGAACATTGAATGGGTTTAAGCAGTTTATATACTGGTTAAAACTTACATGCAATATGTAAAATAAACCATCTTAAACTTTGCCTTAAATTTTCCTGCATTGCCCAAGCAGAATTGGGCATCTTGAAAGGCATTTAAAGAAATACAGTGCTTACCCTTGGAGCAGTCAAGACCTTGTGAATGCTTGATGAATGGTAGAGTGAGCTCTGCCATCTTTGTGCTCAGTGTGTAGATGGCCTAAGGTAATTGGGCAAAAGAGGACACTATTAAATTGACATTACTTAAGCCATTGTTGGCCTTGTGTTAAATCACAAAACATTATATTTACTATATGTTTTAATTGCTATTAAATTCTATTACATGGGATTTGTATACATGGTATGTACCCATCTAAATGAATGTATTACGAATGCCATGATTCACTAAAAGTTTAGGCTGATGTCTTATGAAGGAATACCCATCAATGAAGCCAGGAATTGTGTTGCTATTTATTGTGTTTCTATTGCCAAACTTAATTTTTATGTAAAGATTCCTACCTTGATGTGAGCTTTTAGCATATTAAAGTATACTTACTGAAATTGAATCCATGATTTAAATGACATATAATTTAAATACACTTGTGGAAACCAAAAAGTAAATTCATTTAATATAGGTTATAATTAAGGAAAAATTTTTACTTAAAAAAAAAAAAAGCACACTAATAGCTAAACTAAAGAAGAATACAAATCTAAAATTTCCTAATATTTCTTTCCTTACATATTTTAGTGAGTGATCGTTATCTTTAAAATGCACATGTAGAGGTAAAAACACAATCTACATAGTAATCAGATTGTGTACTTTAATGACTATGTATGATAGAGGCTATAAACCTCGAGTATGGACTTTGGAACAGGACTTCCTGGATATGAATCCCAGTCTAGCCAATTCCTAGCTTAGGCCTTGGCCAAACTACTTTGCCCAATTGTTTCTTGGTTTCCTTATAGAGTTGTGAGGAATAATGAGATGGTTCAGGTCAAGCACTTGGAATAGCACTGGACATTGAGTAACCATTCAATAAATTTTAGCTATTGTTATTAGCTACATAAAATGGAAGTAAAGTTTCTCCACCACACTCTCCCTTTGTAGCTAATGGGCTGAATTAATCCAATTTGAGCTAATTTGTCAAAAATATCCCAATATGTTCATGTGAAATTACCACTCAAGAAAGAAAATATTTTAAACAGAAGATAAGTGCTTAGCAGCTTCTTTAGAGCTGCCATTTTTCCTCCAGAAATCCACTGATTGCACACACTTCAGATGTCATAATTGGTGCTCAGAGCCTTTAGAGATGTTTCCTGGGTAGTTGCTCTGATGAAGCTCTGAGAAAGCCCATAGAAATTACTGGCTTCCAATGTGCTTCATTACTAATATTGATATTTTGAGATCATGACAAAGTGAGTATGAAAATGCTGATTAATTTACGAATTCTCTTCATTTTATGTTTTCTTCAGCTGTTACCCCCAATGCCCATTAACACACACATACACAAACACACACACTTATATCTCTCACTCCCCTCTTAAAAAGTAGATGACCCATATTGACCCAGTGTTCATGCTTTATGGATACTGTTTTAGGGAAGGCTATCTTATAACAAAGATTTTTATCCTTACTTTAACCTCCTTTATGCAGACCCATTCAAGCTCTATTTAATTCTATGATATATGGTAAACTATTTTTATGTTGAATATGAAACTAGAGTGTGTTAGGATTTAGGGTACACATACACAATTTATTCCTTCATATTATGGAGAGAGAGGCATACCGCGGATAATTTAAATCCACAGATAATTCTCAACTATGGCTGAAAGTGAATAACTTCTCCATTATAACTTTTGTCCAAGGAATGAGGGGTGGTACCAATGCTGACTAATTTGAGTTTTATCTCTTTTCATTTCCATGTCCATTGAAAATAGATTCTTCATGAGAAATGTCCTTGAAGGTAATCAGAAAGGAGGCAAAAGATCAAGAGACTAGGCTAATTCTAACAAAAACTATTATTGTTCATGATAAATCAAAGTAAACCCAAATACACTATTCAAACCAAATTTAGCCTTTGGTTTACAAACTCATGTATTAGGGGTAATTAATATAGTGGTCAAGAGCACAGACCCTGCAACAGGAGGGCCTGGCACCCAATTCCTGCTCCACCACTTACATCCTATCACTTGTTGAACCTCTCTTTATGCCACAGCTCCCTCATCTCTAAAATGGGAATATCAGTGCCTACCTTGTGGGATTGTTGCCTGGCCCATGGTAAGCACGTTTTAGGTGTGTACTATTCTTCCTAGGACTGGCTGAGGATGAATCAGGCAAGAAAGCATTTCTTTGCTTCCTGCAGTACTGTTTCATTAATTGTACAGAAAGTTGCTAGAAAAGTATCTCAGTCTAAATGGCAGCCATGAGTATGTGCCTTGTGGACCTCCAACTACAGGGAGTATAATTGCCCAAGGGCTTCAGCTGCTGCATTCTGAAATCCATCACCATGTTTGAATCCAGGCTTCACTTCCCACAGCCAGGCCACTCCTGGGAGACACAGGACTCCTCTAATGGTGGATTTTTCCTTGAATATTCCTGGACAGCCTTGCCAAACATTCCTTAGTCGGAATAGCGATCTAAGACTTTCCTTCCCGCTTTGTCTTCACTCAGGGTCAGGCCTGCATCATGGTCTGATGGCTCTCCCAGCCTTCTCCAGCTCCCTTCCTATTTTCTCTTACCTTTCCAATCCTCCCTTGGTGTCCAATTCTTGAAGGACATGGACTAACCCAGCCTGGCAGTCAAAGATCTCTTGGCTATAATATTAACCTATTCTGCAGCCTTATCTCCCACCTCTTATCCACATGTCCCGTCTATTCTTGGTTCCCAAATGTGCCTCACGTTGTCCCCTCTCTGAGCCTCTGCTCATGCCCTTCACTGTGAAAGCACTCACCATTTTTGCCTATTGGATCCTACTTGTCATTGATGGTGCATCTCAAATGTCACCTTCTCTAAACCTTTCAAGAGCTTGTCAGCTAGATATACTCTTTCCTTTCTCTAAACCTCCAGCATCGTTGACTTTGAGCTCTTTTATAAGCTTATTAACAGCAATACCTCTTACTTTGGACCCTCCAAATTACCTCACTAGTATAGAATAGGCACTCAATATTTGTCTAATGTAATTGGAACATTAGGGGGGATGATTCTATTCTGGGGAATTTAATTTTTAACATTCAGTATTCCTAAAAGCATCTGTTTTGCTTGATATATCTACCATGAACTCGGGTGAGTAAAAAAACAAACCCTATGTATCAAAGCACTTAGGGCAGGATGTTGCAGGTAGCAACTCAATTTTCATATTTGCTTAAAATTCTTCAGCAAATTTGGCTATTTTTCCCCTAAGGATTGATGATTTTAAATTCTAAAATAGTTTTGGGGTTGTCTATGTAAATGCATATGAACTAGGGATCAAGGCACAGTGGTTGCAAAATAATTCTTCCTTCTATAACTAGTGTTCTTGACTTAAGGACTGGTGAGGTCAACATTCCCCCCTGTACTCTAGCCCAGAAATAGAGAAGGGAGAGTGAGTCATTATAATGAACTTTCACAGAGTGAGGTGGCTATACAGTAAGGGGGGACACCAATGAGCTCAACGTGTAGAGCATCTTGTTTCTTCACACGTGCCTCACTGTTTGCTGTGGTGGCTGTCGTGGATGACGTTTATAAAGTGGGTGCTATGTGCCAGGTACTTTTCATGGGCCACCTCACTTAATCCTCACAACAGACTTATTCCCACATTACAAACAGGGCATCGAGGTTCAGAGAGGTTAGGTGACTCGTCTCCATGTCACGCTGCTTGGTCACTGACCAAATCCTTGAGGAATTTATCAGAGGTGTCCAAAATATCTGTTAATCATATAAAATCAATTTCTTCCCCCAGCCTCGTCCTTATGCTTTCTGAAGATTGAAGGCAAGGCCAGGGTACCGTGTTGTGCCAGCTCCATGGCCTCTGGTTGTGACTCTTTCACTTGCGTCTCTAACCATTTCCAGTTACGGACAAAATACTCAGATAAAACTTCTCAGGTGGAAAGCAGGAAGAGGATGGCTGGTACAAGGATCACAGAGCACCTGCTTGCATGGGCGATCGTTTATTAATGATTTAACAAGGTGATCACATGGGACAACTGCCACTCTTCCCTGCCCTCATTTCTCTCCCTAACAGGCCTGAAAATTGAACAAGATGGACGGGCCCAGCAAAGAGGAGGAGGAGGAGGAGGACAGCACGTTCACTACCATTTCCCTGGCAGACGACATAGGTAAGGAAAGAAACTGATGAATTCTAAACCATAAAACTCAGCAACTGCTCAGCAGTTATTTAAAACTATAACTTTTATCATTTTTATTATAATGGTAAAACATACTCATAGGAAACTTGAAAAAATATAGTTACTGAACAATTTTTAAGTAAAAGCTGTTTTTCTTTTTCCTTTTAAATTAAGCAACTATTTTAAAAGTTCCTGTGGTTATATTATATTGGCTTTTAAAAATAAAGCAACAAATGAAAATATAAAATGTTTATTTCCTAAAAGCTCTGGAAACAAGATCTGAAAGTTGTTACTAAAACAACCTACAATTTTATTACCATATTTTGTTAATTTATAGCCAATTTCTTCTCTATCTTGTGAAATAATTTTATCATTTCTGAAAAACTGACCACAATATGATGCAGTTAGTTTATAAGGATTATTTAATAAAAGATCTGGTTTTCAAGCAAAGACAAAGTTGCTGAATTCAATATTAGAGAAGGGAATAAAAGGGGCGTGGCTCTAAAATGTGGCTGGAAGGGATAATTATTGTGGCACATTCAACATCTCTGAGAAAACAGACAGTGCTGAGTTGCACAATATTAACTGGACACACTTCAAACTTAAAAGCACCTAAGTCTTGCTTTTTGCTTCTTGGTTTTTTTTTACTTTGGGTGGAGGCTCTTGTTTGGTATCCAAGTTCCCTTAGCACAATCATAGGAAGAAACCAGCAAGACTGCAGCTAAGCAATGGGGGTTACTGATTTTGATTAAGAGAGAGCAGAGCATGAATATTTAACATCAATTGCTCTTTCATACAGCCACACTTCTCCACTTTCTCCCTAAATGCTCAGATTCAAAAAGCCTCTTTCTAAAGTGCGGCCAGACAATTAGCACAAACCGCCAGCCAGAGCTAAGCTTCCCCTCCTGGCACTGTGTAAACATGCTGGGGCTTTGAAAATCAAAGAAGAACATTTTCAGCCTCTATAAGGGGAGGAAAGGTACAAGGTACGGTGCTATTGAAGAAATGGGATACCGCCGGCCTTAGCATGCTCCCACTAGGGTGTTTTAGAGAATAAAAGAGCTACAGAAGGCAATGAAGGAAACAAAGAGGAAGGCAGACCTAAGTTTCTGAGCTTCTAGGAGGCAGGATGAGCAGTGAGTATGAGGGTGGGTAGTCGTGTATGCTGTGGGCGGGAGCGGTTCGTACTGAGTGCTCCTCTGCTCTGGATTTGACTCAGCCCAGAATTCTTTCTTCATTGTAACGTGGGCTGTGCCTGAAAGCAGAGACTATCCATGTCTCTGGGTTAATGAGCCTTTCTGAAACCACCCTCTCTCCTCCCTTTATAGCGCCTCCTCAAATCTCCCCTCCGTGTCTCATCTGCTGAAGAAAAAGCAGAATGTGAGCAAGAGAGCAGGAAATTTAAATTCAGGTGTCCAGTCCCCCGTTGGCAGGCGTTTTGGGAGGGGCTCCATCAGAGTTGGTTGCTAACCAAGTCTGACAATGTGGGCATGCGCGCTGAATAAGCCTGGGTGGGAGGGAGGGTGAGCGAGGATCCCTGATTTACGGTGACAGCGATGGTGGTCTCAATAGCGACCTTCATGCCCTTGGTGAGACGGAACCACAGGATCTCAGTGCACAGAAGGCCTGAAAGGACGGCCCAGAGACCGCGGAACTAGGACTATTTTGTTCTGTTTTCATATTTCAAAATGCCAAATGAAATTGTTCATACACTCGTGACAAAACACGCATTTTCTTGGCTTTGGGAGAGAATTTTATCAACCTGATGTGGTAGCCCTGGTCAGCTCCTGTTAATAAGAGGTTCTTGGTCTTTGAGCAATAAAAATAGGAGAACAAACTAGGAAGTACCAGCAGCTTGTTTAGTAGGCATTCATTCATTCCTTCAAACGGTGGAATCCATCCAAGAGTACACGGTTAAACGCAACAATAAAGTATTAAAAGGGTATTGCTTATATTATGAAAAAGTTTAGTGCAATTTCTTAGTTTTTTGATGTATGTGTATGTGTATGCACACATGTATGTGTGTGTGTATATATGTGATGTACATATATATGAAAAAGAGGCCCAGAGAGACTAAGTGACTTGCTCAAGTTCACACAGCCAGTTAGAGGCAGAACCAAACTGGATAGGAAGGAAGCATTTATTGAAATCTTACTGTATCCCAGGCACAATACTAGGTCATTTTTATATCTTATTTAGTCTTCACAGTGTTATTGTCCTCATTTTACAGATGATAAAACCAGAGCTCAAAAAATTTGATTGACTTAATCGAGGCCCCTCCCCATAGAGTTGACATTCAAACCTGTCTTAAATGACTGCAGACACTTCATCTGAGCACCCTTCTCGTCTTACTATTTCACCTTGCTAGTTGCTTGTAAAAGGGAGTGCTGGGAAGAAACTATATGAATATTGAGTAGTAATGGCCATGTTTGTTCATACTTAGCTCTTCAATAGTTTATTGGAGCTGAGTGCCAGAGAAAGCCTTGCCCTTTCTATTAAACTAAAAAAAGTGCAAGGATTATAGGCCCTAATGGGTTTGTGCTTTGGTGATTACCAAAAAAAGAACATGGGGTACTGGATGCTAGCCAAATGTGGTATTTGCAACAGCTAGATATGGCGGCTATCAAGCAAGGACAATTTAGTTGTACTTCTGACTATACAGTCAGGCCTCAAGTACTTGGGTACCAATACCCCGTCAGGTCTCCTTTCATCCTGCCCTCACCTGACCATGTTTCTTTTCTTATTCAGAGGACACAAGGGAAAAGAGAAGAAAGCATTTGCCAACTCAGGGACAAGGTTTGTTTGGGGAGAGGCCGGAAGGCTTCAGTTAAACTGAGGCGCTGCAGTTTATCTTTGTTTCCTTTATTAGGTAATCTTGCTTCTCCATTAGTAGGGGGTCAGTGCCAGCAGTTATTCATCTCACAAACCAGTTGTGTTCCATAAATTCACCTCAAATGGCCCCGTAGAAATGCAGTTATACATGATAGTTAGGATCCCAGACACGGTTCCCAAACTGCGTGCCAGGGTACTCCAGGGCACCACAGTGAACTCACAGGGATGCCGCCGGGGGCCTCAACTTCTGTCGGACACTGTGAGAACACTAGCCGGAGGTTGGGCAGAGTTTCACATTAGATTGCGCTACGTTCCTTTCAGTGATGTCATATCTTTCCAAGCTGGGCTTTCTGTGGTTGCTGTGATAAAATGCAAGTTCTTTGTGAAAATCAATATAGAACAGGAAATGAGGGTGGCTGTTTGAGAAGGTTGGAGAAGCTGTGCAGTGCCCAACAGGCACACCCATCCCATAGGTAAGCAGTTGTGTTTATTTAAGAATGAAATAAAAACATATTTTCTTTCACTTTAGATATATATTTTCAAATGGCTACTACATTTTTAGGGTGTAAATACTTAAGGCGTTGGGCCAAAAGACTTAAGTGGATCTGTTAGATATTTCTCTTGGCCTTTGGGGCACTGTGCAAAAACTGCTGAGACATTAAGTGTGCTGTGAACCAAAATACTTTGGGAATCTCTGGTCTAAGTTACACTGCAGCTGACCAAACAGGCCCTGCTTCTGGGACCTCAGAAAAGGGAGCCCTACAATGCAAGACAAGCGGCACGTTTCATTTCCTGACTCTGCAGGGTTTGATTGTAATGATCTTTCCTTTTCCCTGCTCCCCTGGCTTCTCAGATTCCTCTTTGTCCTTTCATTGTTTTTAGGCTCCTTTGGGTACTTCTATCCCTCAGGTATTTCCCCAAGATTCCATCCTTGGCCTACTTTTCTTCTCTCTCTAGACACATCTCTGGATGATCTCATCCATGCCCCCTGATTCCATTTTCACTATCCATGCTAAATACCGATGACTCTAAAACAGAAATGGCAAATCCAAATGACTCAGGAGCCAGGCTATGTATATGTGGGGAAGAGGTAATGGTATATGATCATTTATTTCATTCAATTTCCAAAATAATCCTTTTTTTAAAGTTTATTAGGCTTTTCATCATACATCTTTTTAATATACTGGACATCATTCTTAATACGGTTTATTTCACAATGGCATCTGAAATTTAATTCTTTCAACAAGGACACATTTTGTTTATATGTGAAATAGATGGGAACATTTTTCATTTCTCACCACCCTTTCCTTGAAACATCCAGTCCTCTTGGGCTATGTTTCGTTTTCTACTTTCAAGAGAGAGAACTGTTCAAGAGCTAGTTTGCTTTCCTCTTAAGTCTAATTTAAGAAAAATAGCAGGGCAATTGTGATGATAAAATGGCAACCAATGCTGACCTCAGGGATACAGTCAGAGGCAGTGAGGATGGTGGTTCAGTTTAGACACGTGTCCTGCTCAGAGGGTAGAGCTACTTTCCTGGTCTAGCTGAATGTTGCCACAGAGGAACAGAAATGCAAATAATCTCAATTTTCAAAAGACATCAGAAATTTTTCTCTTTTGTGCAATTTCCTGATTTTTCCATGTTTTTCATTAATTCTAATTTCAAAAACAACAACATGGGTCAAAAAAAAAATACAAATGCAAGACAGATGTGAGTGCAGAAGACACTATTTTCGGACTTCCATTCTTGAACCTTTACTGCTTGGCTTTATCTTGCTTTTGAGTTTCAGATTCATAGTCCAACTGCCTGCTAGTTGCCTATATATCCTCCAGGTATCCTGAATAAACTCTTCATCTTTCCCACTCACCCCAATTAATAATTTTACTGACTGCCCTCATCATTCCCCCAGGTATTTAAGCTAGAAATCCATGTGTCATCCTCTCATACCCTCATCCTTCACAACTGAATCTATCACTGATTCCTGTTGCGTTGACCTTGAGAATGTTCTGCAAATAAATCTGGCCATACCCACCTTGATGACCACTTCCCTGGATCAGGCCCTCATTACTCCCCACATAAAGCACAATATGAACCTTTCAACTTCCAACTGTTCTTCCTATTTCCATTCTTATCCCTTCAAATCTACTCTCTATACTAGGGGTTCTTAACCTTTTTGGTTCCAGGATCCCTTTGCCAGTCAGGTAAAAACTGTGGACCCCTTCTCTGAATGTAGCAGCAGATAGTTTTATGATACTCAGCTAATGTCGGGTCTAACAACTAATGTCATCTAACAAGTATGGTTGAGCATAAGCGATTTTTCGAGATATGCAACAACTGTAATGTGATATGAAATGAATCCTACTGTAAATCATTGCATACGTTCATAAGTGGAGGAAATGCTAGATTTCAGTTAGAGGTCAGAGAAAATAAAGATAAAAAGTTGATTTTTTTCAGTCTGAGCTCATGAACCCCTGGTTAAGGACCCCTGCTCTACACTGATCATATCATTCTCTGTCTCTGCATAGAACAATCACTGCCTCACATCCCCTGTGGATGAAATCCAAGCCACTTAGCATGGCATTTGAGGTCTTCCTACTTTCCCTATCCCTACCTATCTCTTCAGTGTCATTTCCTGCCACACAATTTGGGCTCTCTAGGAAAATCCATTACCATTCTATGCACACACTGGTTAGTTTATGTCTCTGAATTCTGTTTGTGCTGCTTCCTTTTCCTGGAATAACACCACCAGCCCTTCTCTTTGCCTGGCTCATTCCTACTCATCTGTTAAGGCCCCATTCAGGCATCATCTCCTCCAGGAAGCCTTCCTTGATCTTCGCAGGCTGTGTTAGGTTTCCTTTCTCCTTCTTGAGCACCTGAGCTTACCTCTATCTGTTTTTTTTTCCACATCATATTGTACTTGTATATAGATGGGTTCTCTTAACAGACTGAGAGTTACCAGAGAACAGAACCTGGGTTTAAAATGGCTGTACTTCTTGAACCCAGCTCAGTGTCTGGCACATAACAGGCACTCAATACATTTTTGTCAAAGGAATCTGACTGTTTTCATTGTGTATTGGGGTGAGGCCAGTTAGGCAGTCCAGCCTCAGCTGAGAATTGACTCCTAAGACCAGCATTCCTAAATCGTCTCTACTTTTTTGTGCTTCTTTCCTCCCTCCATGTCAGGGTCAGTTTAATTCAGTTTTCAGAAAACATTTATTGAGCACCAACTAGTACATGCTGGGTAGTAAATAGGAACAGACTATATGAAGAGTTGGCATAGGTTGGGAAGGACTTAAACTTTGGAGTCAGAAATGCCTGGATTTGAGCAAGTTATTTAACATCTTCAAGCTTTACTTTCCTCTGCTGTAAAATGACCATAAGAATATGTTGCAGAGCTCTTTTGAAGATCAAATGACATAATAAAGGAAGCTTCTTGCACTAGCCTGTCTTATCGTAAGTACTCAGGACATTTTAGTTCTTTCTTTGCCCACCTGAAGGAGCTCACACAAAAGTTTCTTAAAATGCTGCAAGATTTGTCCCCATCAGTTCTCATGGTAACGGCGGGGTCAGGGACCAAGACGGCTGCGTGTGTCTGTGGATGGCAGCCAGGACTGCCCATTGACTTCCTCCTGATCAAGGAAATTTAGAGACTAGGAGGGAGGTGAATGTGAACAAACTCTTTAAACAAGAGCATGATGCTTTTTTTGGTAAAAATACTAAAGCTACCCTTTTACCTTTTCATGACGGCCCTCACTTCTCACGCGTTGATGTTCTTCCCGCCACAGTTCTCCTTTATGCCGAGGCTTCTTCCTGACTCTGTCCTCTAAACCTCTTCTGAATAATATTCAAAGTGCTTCTGCATCTGCTTTTGGCATCAGCCAATTAGCCCTCATTGTAAGGTTGTAATAAGCTTCCCAGAGAAGTGGCACAATTGTTGTGTGCTTTTATTCAGTGCTGCTTCCTACCACTAGAAGGAAAATGTAACAATACCCCCCTCTCACCCTGCTGAAAGCAGCCTCAGTTTGAAAAGCTTTCAGAAGGCCATCTGCCATCCCTCAGCCAAGCAGAAGATCAGACACGAGGCCCTGCATTAGTTAGCACTACAAGTAAAAGGTATCAAGGGTCCCTATTCCTTTTCATCTCATCCTCCATTATAATATGGGCTAAAGAAGGAAATAGACTTGTGGCTACCCAGCTGAGAGAAACACTGAGGCATGGCGTGAGGATTGTCGGTGAAAAGGGAGCAGGCCTTTCTTTTCTGATGGTGAATGGAGCCAGTGTTTGCAGCCGCCACCACACTCCCCGGCGTGTGTTGCGCCGCTGCTAATGGCTTTGCCGGGTTACACTGGACATCTTGGGAGAACGCTGCACAGATGAGAGTCCCAGAGTGTAGACACCGTTAAACAAATACTCAAGGATGGGGCAAGCGCCTGGGTGTGTGTGCCGGCCAGGGACAGCAGAAGCGCTCCCTAAGTCATGGCTATTTACACCCTCCAGTGAATTTGGCCATGAATATTAATTTCAAAGATTATTCAAGCATCCTTAGGGATGTCAAAAAGATCATCTCTAGTATGGTGGAAATGTTATTTTTAGTGGAATTGAACATGTGTCTTCATTTCACCAGCAACGGCAGAAAGTTCCAGCAAATCTTAATTGGCATTTGGAATCCATATAAGTATAGATAATGACCTTGACAGAGTGAAACTATCTGTTCCTGTAAGCTGAAGATAATATGGACAGTGGCCTCCCCCGACCCAGCAAAATGCTTTAGAGACTTAGTATAGGAGATTCAATAAGAAAAAGAAGATTAACTCTGCTTCTCAGTAGCTTCTGAGAGTGCTATGGCTCTGGGGTCACTAATGTATTGCTAGAAATTGTAAGTGCCCTTTCTGTGAAAGGAAAGCTTCAATCAGAGGAAATCCACTTAAATGATCTAGTATAATGCAAAAATAGTTTTAATAAACAAGCTTAAGAAATGGAGTATTAGGGCAGTAGCTAAATGTTTTCAGTAATCTAGAGTGTTCTCTAATTTTCTCATCAAAGGATAAGTATTAATATTTTGACTCTTGCTTTAAAAGACAAAACCATCCATCAGTTGCCTTGCATCAGCAATGTGGTGTTTTCTTCTTCATTAGATGAACAGCAAAGGAAAAGGAGTCAGATTTTTTTTTTTCATGTTAATATTACTTGAAATCCTTCCTGATTGTGCTCATTTTTTTTCCCAAAGAAAAATCCAAAGCCGATCCTGAAAACCAAGGCTGACTTATTTATGTGATCTCATGAGCAAATGAGATATTGACCTTTCCCAGGTCCTCTTCCCATCACGAAGGGACCAGGAGGCACCAGCACAGCCTTTTTCTATGAACAAGGTCCTTTTTCTATGAACAAGGAAAGATTAGATGAACCAGCTTCTGCTGGGCTCCCCAATCCTGGAAATAAATATTTTAAATGAACTCAAAGCTATGAGTGACCCTCCTGGAAATAATATGTACAGTAGTTACAGAACCAGAGTTACTGTAAAAGCTATTCTAGAAAGACATGCTTTGCATTCACAGACAGACTTTAGGACTCATTTTCAGTCCTCAACATTGGAAATATAAAGGACTCAGTGGCAGTCTACATGAATGGTCCAGGAAAATGAGCCTCCTTTGCCAGCTTTCTGTGAGTGTAGCCAGGTCTTCCCTCCACCAGCCTTCTTGAGATGCACACAGCCAGCACTGGCTCTTTCCAGCCCTTACCCAACTTTCTTCCCGTTGAATCATTGCTCCCTTCTTCTCCACCCACAGGGTTCATTGTCAGCGACTTGGCTGTGCACATGCGTGGTTCTCGCATGCTGGTAGCATGACCTTAGTAAGAGCTGTTGGAAAAAGCTAGTATTTTAAAATACCTTTGTCTTTTCTTATTTCTCCCGAGATTCTTCACTGCCTTTTTCCAGGAGATAAAAGGCTTGACTACTAGTTGGTCATCACTGTAAATATTTTGCTTTCATTTTCATTCTTGATTGCAAGGTTGGTGAGTTTTTCTAAGGACACGATAACTATCTAGAAAGTTTCATTTATAAAAATATTTAGAAGATTTTTAAACAATGCTTCTTATCTCTTGCCTGTTTTGGAATTTTAAATGACTTGAAATTTGTTCTATTATAATGTCCATCAACTCACATAGAGGATTCCTGTCCCGTTTACTTTGAGCACTTTAAAGTAGGGAAGAACAGAAAATCTGTAAATAAAATGTTACTGATGTATAATTTGAAACATCCTTTAATTGGCATTGTTTGGTGATCCCTACACATTAAACTTCTCATCTAGTGTCTCTCTGTGAAATACTTCATGATTATCAAGCACAAATGTGCCCCCAAAGAGCCTGTATTTCCTGGAATTTCTCAAAGAACACTTTTTACACAATATTTTTTATTAACACAAACAGTAATTCCTTTCTTTATGCATTTTGTAAGGTGGGACATTATCTTTCTTCTGTAATATGGAATCATCTGCCTGTGAAAGGAATTAGGCAAATTCACAGCTAACTGATCATTTTCTAAAAGCAAACTGTGGATGTAATATTTCTGCCATGTTCCAGTGATTACATATTTAAGGGCTCTTTTTTTTCTTTCTCTTTTTAGGGAAGCAGAAAAACTAAAGCAGGTGTTAGAGATAGATGATTAATCAGTTGCCATTCTAGTTTTCCTTTTGATTCTCAATTCTGGTGACCATTAGAAAATCAGTTGGTTTCTTTATAAATCCTTCATATTAACAACAACAACAAAAACTCTCATCACTCATCAAAAATAAAACTGAGTTGCAAAATAAAACATTGGTCACAAAATTATATGTGTGGAGTAATCCCACATTCTATTAACTAGTAACATAGTTCTTAGACAAAGAATGAAATAGCAAACATTTATTGAGGACTTATTACATGCCAGGCAGTGTAGTAAAGACTTCACATTCATTATCTCATTTAATACTCACAAAAATCATCTGGGTAGTTATTATGTTCCCTGTTTTTCAGACTGAAAACCGAGCCTCAGAAAGCTTTATTCAGTAACCTGTACAAAGCAGAGCTGGAATTCCAGGCCTAGTGTGAGTGGCTTTAAACCTCTGTGAAATGACAATGCACAGGAATAAAAATTACTAGATAGATAGCACAACCGCATTACACTGACTAGGTAGAAGCAATGAGGTGCCCACACTGCACGTATTGAATAATAAAATATGGACCTCTAGTTATGTTATGAGGTCAGTGTTTCAAAAATGTAATCATGGACTCTGAGGGCAAGAAGAGCCCCGGAGGCTCTCTAACAATATTGGAATACACTCAGACAAGGAAGGCAGAATATGAAATTGTATCTATGTTGTGATTGCAACCATGTAAAAGCAATTTATGTATATGGACTAGGATGGGAAGGGAACTTGGAAAAATGTATTTATTAGTGTGAAGGGATTATGGGTTATTATATTTTCATGTTATATGTATGAAATATTTTTTTTTCTTAGAAAACAAGATTAACCCTAGAGGTTTTCTAATATATGGAAGGTATTCATCCTAACATGGGTGCGGATTTTGAGAAACATATGAAAATAACAATGTTTGAATTATGGACATCTCTCAAAACATCACTGTTGCCTTTTGCATTTTTAGTGATGCATGCAAAAAGTTTTCTTAGAGAAATAAACTCTAGAAAGTGGCAGATTTAGCCACTGAAATGCAAGGAGCAGAGGTTAGTGGAGTGGGGGAGATAGGGAATGAATTGTAATTGCCATGCTTCAGCACAGTCATACTTCATTTTAATTATTTTTATTTAAAAACACTCTCAAACTATAGAAAATTTGCAAGTACAGTACAAATAACTTTTTTTTCCCTCTGAATCATTTGAAAATAACTTGCCAACCCACTGCCTCATCACGCTAGGATGCTTTAGTGTGTGTTTTCTATAAATAAGGACTCTCTCCTTTATAACCACAGTACAGTCAACAAAATCAGGAGAATAACACCAATACATTATTACCACTCAATATTCAAAGCCCATTTAATTGTATTGATAAAATCCATTATAGCAAAATGATCCAGTTTGGAATCATGCATTGCATTTTGTTGTCATGTCACCATAGTCTTCTTTGATCTGGAACAATTCCTTAATCTTTACTTGACTTTCATGATCTTGACACTTTTAAAGATTATAAGGTAGTTATTTTGTCAAATGTTCTTCAATTTGGGTTTGTGTAATGTTTTCTCATGACCAATATGTTTGACAAGAATGTCACAAAAGTGCTGTTCTGTTCTCAGCATATCCTGTCAGGTGATACATAATTTCAATTTGTGCCTTTACTAGTGATATTAACTTGATCCTTTGGATATAGTGGAGTTTTGCTCTTTTTCTCTTTTTTAATTATTAAGTACTTGAGGGGAAAGTATTTTGAGACTATGTCAATATTCTATATCACATCAAACTTTCTACTTATTTATGAATATCAGAATAGTCTCATGGTTTGCTATTTATTCCATGGCATATAATCCCCAGTATATCTTTAGAGAGGGAAAGAGGAAGAGCTACAAAGTATCTTAAAATGTTTTTATATACAGTATTTTAATTAAGGGTATATAGATTCTATTTCTACTGTCTTGAATTTTTCAAATTCTCACTTATTCTCACTTCATTTCTTCTTCGCCTGTAAATTACTCTTTAAAAGAAAGATAAGGAAGGACAATCAACAAGGAAAAGTTGAATATTCCTTTATTCATGCATTTAACAAATATTTAATGAGAATCTCCTCAGTGCCAGACACTTAATGCAGGCTGTCAATTCAGTGTCTGGACTGGGTTTCTCCTGCAGTGAATGGCCCCTGGGTCGAAAGCAGGTGCAGGCTGCATGCATTATATTATCATGGGGCTGGGCTCCACAAAGTTGTTAACCTCCATATCCCACGCGAGATGGGATGTTTATAAACTGTACCTTGGTATTTTCCCATGGATCTCAAAATCAGGACTCACCTTGGGATTGTGACCTTAACTTCTACATATCAGACATGTGACTTTGACAAAATGGTGATAGAGATCAGAACTGTCTTAATCATTTCCTTATACTCCATGGGTTCAGTTCCTGGTGCCTCC